>VMDR010003523.1:0-71087 GCA_007922815.1 Macrotus californicus
ATGGATATCATTCTCAAAAACTAAGAAATTGATTAAAGAAACACTGAAACTAAAGTGAGTTTTCAATAAATTTGTACAAAAGATACAAATTTAATCTTTCATAAATGTACAAAATTTAATCTTTTATAAATGTACAAAAATTAATCTTTTATACCAGCAAAAATTAGTTTGGGGGTAAGAGAAGAGTAAGAGTTGAAAATAGTGATCCTATTAACAATTAAGGAAAATTGTATAGTGCCCTGGCTGGTGTGGCTCAATGATTTGAGCCCTGCCTGAGAACCAGAGAGTCGCTGGTTTGATGCCCAGTCAGGGCACATGCCTGAGTTGCAGGCCAGGTCTCCAGTAGGGGGCATGCAAGAGTTGCAACCACAATTGATTTTTCTCTCCCTCTCTTTCTCCCAACCCTCCCCTCTGTCTAAAAATAAATAAATGAAATGTTTTAAAAAATGACATAAAATACATAGTCTTTTGAAAAGAGTGTGGGGAACTCTTATGAACAAAACTTAATATACTTACTAAAGGACAAAAAAATGCTTGTTCTTGGAAGGGAATTCTTAGTATTATAATGAAAATTAATCTAACAATAATCTATTATATAAAAAGGCAATCAAAAATAAAAACTAATTCTATTGTATTTTTATTTTGACAAAATAATTCTAACATTTACACAGAAGAATAAAAGTGAAACTGCAAGATAAGACAGTCTCCTGCTCTACTCACACGTTGTGTAAATGAACATATCCAATCGGAAGAGAATTTAGTATTTCAGAATAAAAGTCTTTAAAAGCCTACACAGCTTTCAATCAACAATGCCAATTTAAACAGTTTATCCTAGGAAAACAGTTGCACAGTTGGGCAAACTCTTTGTTGAGGTTATTTGCTGGAAGAGTACTGTCTCCCATGGCCAGTACCAGGGCACCAGCTGAATAAATTAGGCTGCAGTCTATGAACAGGTCTCATGCAGCTGCAAAAGAAAATTTTGTGACTGGCTGTGTATTTGGCAATACTAAGGAGGTACTCTTAGTTTCTTTAAGTGAGATAACGGTGTTGTGGATGTGTGTGTGAGTGTGCTGAGGTGGAGAATAGCAGAGAGGCTGTGGATGAACAGAATTGGCTGTGAGCTGACAATTTGGGGGGCTGAGTGTTGGTACATGGGGTTCATTATACACATTATTCTCTCTACTTGTCCATGTATTTGAAATTTTCCATAGCAGAAAGAGAAAAAACTTAAAAATTATATTCTACATGTATTTTTATTAGTATGTAAAGGTACTTATGATACATTGTTAAGTGAAAAGAACAGGTTTTAAAACACTGGGTTGAGTAGAATCTTATTTAAAAAATTTAGATATATATGCAAATAAGGGCCAAAATGTAAGCCAGTGATTATGAGTAAGATTATGAGGGGTTTATTTTTTTCTTTTATTCACTGCATTTTCATGTTTTCTATAATGAAAATATTTTACTTGAGTAATTAAAAAGAGGGGGAAATTCAAAAGAAGCCATGCCCATGAAGAGCACAGAATAGTCACATCTTCTAGTTGGGATGCTTCTTTCCTCCAATCAATAAACTTAAACTAAAATATGTGCATCAGACCTTCAGGATACCACCTTATCACTTTTCTTCTTTTCCATTGTTCTGATCAACACCGTGAACTTCTTTCTCCTGAATCCTGCTTCCAAGGCTAGAGATACAGTGCTCTGTATTCAGAGGGTTCCACATTCACGTCCCTTAAGTAAGTAAACAGATTACGAGAGCCTGGGCAAGGTGTCCTTGGGGCCCAGTTGGGTTTTAAATAGACATTTCACCTAATAAAAGAGTCTGTCCTGGACTGTGTTCTGGTTCCTGTAAAGGGAAGCTGATGTTAGTCATGGAAGAAAAATCTTTCTCTGTCTCACCAGTGACATTTTATCCCCAACAACAGGGTTTTCCTTGGATATGTTCCAGCAACATCCAGATACAACTCTGTTTAAAGACAGGATGATGGGAGAGAGGAAAGATAACTTTGACGTGGATAAGGGGATGAGGAGTAGCCTAGAGGGCTTCTCAGAGGCACTTCAGGTAAGGTTTGTTGTGGGGGTGGGGGCGGCGACAAAAATTCCATAGGTGGTCAAAGGGAAGAAGGGATTGCTGGCACCAAGAATACCAAAAACAAGGTGCAGACTTGTGTAAGCTCAGGAGGTAAGGATGTGTGCCCTTCACATCTCTTCCTGAAGCTTCAGTAAAGAAAGCATGTATGTGCCCTGTCCCCTTGTCAGTGATAAGGCCTGGTGTGGGGATGAGCAGGCAGTGGGGTGTGTGGTGGGAGGTGACCACCAGAACACAGGACCTCCCTGTCTGAGGCACACTTGCTCCCACTGAGGCAGTGAGTGGCATAGCTCAAGTTAAAGTATGCACTCCCATGCAGGGCCTCACCTCCAGCTGCTGAATAAGAGATATACACCCAACTGCCACCCTCTCTCTCATTCCGACTACTGTCACTATGGCCACTAGATTCTACATAGGCTTCCAGAGCCACTTCCCAACCACCCTAATCCCCATTTCTGCTGGTTCTGTTTGTCATTTTAACAGTAAACATGTAAGCATGGGCACACCAGCAGCACCAGCCCCTGAAGGAAAGGAAGATTCTGGTCCCCTTGGCGCTTTGCCCAAATTAAGCTCTCATGAAAGGTGTAGCATATCAAACTGAGTTAATTCCCCATTGACAGGCCCCTAAGCTGTCACACTCATTTTTTAAAAGGTGTCAACAACATTGTTTCACACAGAGAAAGGATTCCCCCCCCTCTGTCTCCCTTTTTAGATGCACATTTTCCTAACTGCATGGGAAGATGAGCTCCTCTCAGGGCCCAACGGGATGGTGGGATATGTAAAACATCTCCCCTGGTCCCCTAGGAGTGTCTGCAACAAGCTGAAGGGAAGGAAGAAATTGGCAGCAAGTCTCTCGACAATCACCCGCCGTCTCCCAGCCTCAGGATGAGACCTCTGTTCCCGTCTGTCTGACACACCAAACGGGATATGCAAACCGAATCCCAGCTCAGACTCTTAACAGTGCATTTGTGGTTCCTCGGATCAAACTGGAACAAGCAGGTGCCCCAGCTGCAGAGCCTCATCTGTGAGGATTACTTCAAGATGCATGTGTGGGTGTGAGCATGTGTATCAGTGAAACCTGAAACTAGGTGAATGTTTTCCAGGACTTTTTCCCCCTTGCTGAATTCATTTCAGCAAGATGCAGTATGTCTGAAAAATGGCTCCATGTTCAGCATCCTGAGCTGTGGGGCAGGCCACTGGGCCAGCTGGGAGGGCTCAGTTAAGAAACCAAAGAACTGAGGTAGTCCTGGGGTAGCATCTGCTCAGAGCCACAGCAGCTGTGGGTGGAAGAAGTACAGTGGATCAGCACAGGATGGAATCCTGGACAAGGGGGGCTGGGCTCTGTTTCCTCCCTTGAAGGATGCAGACAATAATATAATATTTGTATCTCATGACTGTTGGTGAGTTTCAATGGGACCATGTTAGTGAAAATGTAAAATGCTGTAGAAGTATAATATCATATTAATGAAGTCATAAAAAATAGAATGAATTCCAAGGGACATCCAAAGTATTTTATTATAGAGAGATTTGCTAAAGTGAGCACATAACCAGAAGAAACTCCCCAATGAGTAAGTCCTTTTAGGGCCCATAAGAAGACAGAAGAAATTATACCCAAAAGATAGAACAGACACTGAGTTATTCACCCAATGGTCTATCTGTCCCTCTTCTTCCTTGATAACAAAACACATATTATTTAGGGCAACAATATGTCCAGCTAAATACAGGTTGCTGACATTGCTCTACCCCCATTCCTGCTGTCTGGAATGTAGATATAAAGCCTGGATCTGGGTCAGCCATTTTGCAATCAAGAGGTGATAAGCACAGTGTGAAGAGGGAAAATGGGAAGATGGGATAAGTCAGATTCTCTAAGGAAGGGTGTCAAACTCATTTTCACTGGGGGCCACATCAGCCTGGTGGTTGCCTTCAAAGGGCCAAATATAATTTCAACTCCTTAACAGTTAAGGAGGAGTTACATTCATACAGTCCTAAAATTATTTCAGCCCTTTGAAGGCAACTGTGAGGCTGATGTGGCCCCTGGTGAAAATGAGTTTGACACCCCTGCTCTAAGGGCATTGCCGAGCAACTGCACCAACTCCAGAAACGGCCCACCTCAGGTCACGTGGCTAGGTAGGAAAATCAGCCTGTACTTGTTTCAGCCACAGGTGGTCAGTTTTCTGTTACTTGAAGCTCAACATAATCTCAAATGCTACAAATCACTTCTCCCACTCTTTATGAGGGTGTGTATGTGTGTGTGTGTGTGTGTCTGTGTGTCTGTGTGTATGTGTGTGTGTGGTTTTGTGGTGGTGATGTGGGAGTTGGAGTTTTCTACTGGAGGTTTTTTTGGGGGTGGAAGTATGAGATTTTCTGAGTGAGGAAAGTTTAGCAGAACTAAAAAGGAACTGGGGGACAACACCCCACACACATGAACAAAACTCTCAAGCCTAAAGTGCAAACCCCACAAAAAGCTGAAGCTAAAGAAATTTCTAGATTATTTTCCACTATGCTTCCCCAAGCAACAGAAATATAAGTTCCCCCACGGCACAAAACAAAATTGGGATTTCTTTGTCAGCCACTTAAGTTTTATGTTGTTGAAATCCAAAACTGCACCTTACTTCCATTCTCTCTCTTCCCCTGTTCCAAAGGTATTGGGGTTCAGTCCCTGCCGCATCCTTGCACTCAACATGTACTGAGTTCCCAAAGCATGGCAATAGGGTATGCGCTTTGGACACTACCCACTGACACCATTTCAGTGTCACTAGCTTATTTTCCCTAATCCAGATTCAAAAGCCAGAAAAGCAGGCGTGTGAATGAGTTTATTCAGCATGAGGCTTCAGACCTACTTGACTTTAACTCTGTAGCAGACAAATGAGTGGCTGCGTTATAACAGGGGCAGGATGGAGAGGGAGAAAGGAAAATAGACCTGGAATCAGAAGATCTGAGTTCAAGTTTGGGTTTTAATACCTACAAGGTGTGTGATTATGGACACAGTAATTAAACATTCTGAATCTCCATATACAATCACCTATAAAATAAAAATAATTACTTCTTCCTCAATAGATTGATGTGGTGATTAACTGACCTGTATACATACACATATATATATACACACATACATATCTGCTTTTGTAGAATGCTATATAAATGCAATTAATTTTATTACCTACATTGATAGTAAGTATCAGGTAATATTTTTGTGAGGACAGTTTATAGAGTTCAATAACCCTGAGAAGTAGTGATTTTTATCTTCACCTATCAAATGGAATATCTAAAGACTTGGCTGGGGAAAACACCCAGGTCTTCTGTTCCAAGTTCAATGGTTTTTGCACTCTGCTAGCTCATTTAAGCTATCCTGGAGCAAATCACATATAAACAGCAGGGCTGTTTTTTTAATGTCAAGCTGTGTGGAGCTCTCTCTCCACTTTATATACCTGAATGTGGAATGTGGCTTTTAGGGGAAAACAGAGGGAATGCCTCCATCTAAATTCCAGTTTGCCAACTCGGAGGCTGAGTGAGGATGCATCTGCTTGTACCTGCTCTTGACAGGTACCCCTCCAGCCATGGAGGGGAAGGTGCTTCTTCACTTATGCCTCTGGGTCACAATGGTGAATATAATTACTATACATGAGAACATGTTCAGTCCAAATCTTTGCCCTCTGCCCCTTCCCCTACTTCTACTTTGCACCTCGATGAATCAGCTCTAGAACACGACTCTGATGTTCAAAGTCTGGGTAATAGGTGAAAAAGAGAATTCCAAAGAGCAAGACAGAATGAGCTGATTTACAGAGGAAAGGTTGGGGGTGGGCTGCAGAGGCCAGTGGGCTGAATTTGGAAGAGTTGTGAGAAAGGAGAGGGCTGGGGAAGCAGCTTCTGTGGACATGGAAGGCACTGAGAGCAAAGAAGATGAGAAAAGACTTTAAAAGTTTTTGTTTAATTTCAATGTTTAATTCCTTTAATTTTCTTAAGTTTGTTATCTACCACAAGTGCTACCGTGGCTTATCCCTTCCCAACTTTCTGACCATTCCAGTCTTATCTACCTATCAAAGTCAAATTCAATACCCACTACCTGTCCCACTGCCTCCTTGGCCATTCCAGTCTTTGGCACAGTGCCTGGCATGCAGCAGGTGCTCAGCAAAGCCTGAGAGAATGAAGAAACTGGCAGCATGCTCCTATTTATGTAACACCCACACACAACTCATGTATGTTGTGTTTTGACCTCTCTCCAAAGGCCCAAGTGTAGCACCTTATTTCTAAAGAAAGTACATGAACATTTCCTTAATCATAATTCTGTGCAGAGTTTTAACTTGTACTGTTGTGGAACTCCTCACATGCACAGCTCTTACTTATCCAGTTAGACTGTAAGTTCTGCATGGGCATGGAGTCCCATCATTCATTCCACAACACCTGGAACACGGTCAGTACTCAGAGAACAATGGACGAATAGTGGATTAATGCATCTAAGTCTACCTGGAGTAAATTCCAATCACAGCCATCATACAATTCAGAGCAAATGTCCAAGAAAGGTGTCAAGGGCTTAAGCAAAGCTTCATGTGGCAACAAAATAAACAGAAATGCTACCAAGGCTTGTGTCTGTGGTGGCTTCCATTTGAGAATGCTTATAAAGGAAGACACTTAGCTCCTTCATACAGAAGGACAAGGTTCAGAATGCCCACCCGGCCTTCTGACTCACAGCAGCCCACAGGAGGTTGCTGGCTAGCCTCAGCTAAATACGGCTCTCAAAGTCACCGTGAACTTCCCATACAAGGAAATCTAAGGAGCCAGGTGTTTGCCCAAAGCAGCCCCAAGAGCTCAGGCCAGCTAATGAAAACTGAAAATACAGGTCACCACCCCGGCCTCGGCTCTCTCTGTTCTCTGAGGTTTGTGGTCTCCATGACCTGATGGCTGCAAATGACAAATAACAAGAGGGCTGGGAACAAGGCTGAACTGAGAGGGTACAGAGGGCCGATCTGTGTCAGCTCTTGTAAGAGCTCCTGGCACTGCCACATACAGGCTGTGTGGCCTTGAGCAAGTCAGTCAGCCTCTCATCTGATAGGTGACAAAAAGGATAATCATATCCCAGCTTCACAGCTCCTAAGCAACTGCTCCTTAGGGGAGTGAGTTCCCATGGACCAAAGGAGACTACAGAGTTCTCCGTCCTGTAGCGATGGAATGAAAAGTCTAAAGTTATTGTACAACACTCATCCAAGCTCCAGAATAATAATACCAATGCTTACTCACCAACAGGTGCCAGGACTGGGCTAGCTGCTTTATATTTATAGCCTCTTATCTCCACAAGGATCCTACAGATAACTCTTGGTGTCCTTGTGGACAGACAAACAAACAGAGGTCCAGAGACGTTGTGCAACGTCTCTGCTCAAGGTCATGTGGCTCATCTGGTCTCTGTACTACAACAGCGCTTCTCTAGTGGCCATGGGGCTGAAGCCATGGCCTGGTGGAGACCTGCAGCCCCTGAACTCATACCCGCACCCTTTCCAAAGGATGAGGAAGTGTCAGAAGCTGCACCTGGAGTCAAGTCCAGGACCCGAGCTGCTCATCCTCCACTCCAGGGAGGGTTCAATAGCAAGCCTAAGACTTCACTGCTGTAGCTTTTTTCCATGGGAAAGGCAGGGCTGTTTCTCTGCCACAGCAATGTCCTACTGCCTCCTGTAAAATGACCTCACACTGGGACCCAGCATTCCCCATCCCAGAGCCTTCTGGCCAGCAGCATCACCTGACTCCTGGTCACCTAGCTCTACCTGCCTTGCCCTGCTGGCCTCCCCATTTCCTTTCATCTAATTCTTATGGTGAAAGAAATGCCACATTGATTAAAGTGCAGGCTTATCTATTTCATCACAAATCTAAGCTGCAGTGATAAATCCCTGAGCTAAACACACACAAAGGGAACTATGAAGCTTGAATACAGATCAGAATCAAGAATCAGTGGTGGGGCGGGGGGGGTAAGTTCTGACCCAGCTGCTGCTTGCCTTCCCCACCCATGCAGGCGTCCTTCTGCAAGGGGGAGGTGGCAGGGCTGAGGCAATGTCCACAATGACATACTTTCTAGAGAATTCTGGCAAAACCCCCACAAATGTCCCATTAGGAAAAATTGGCTTTGTTACCTCTTGTAAGACTCCTGAATGATCTAAATGGATGGCCCTCTCCTCATCCAGCAGCAATCGGCTAGGCTACAGGGGATGGGACAGCCCAGAGTTCCTGGCACAGGGACCCAAAGGCAAACAGGACACAACCTCAGAATCTCAGGAGCTCCTAGCCAGGGACTCAGAGCTGGGGAGTCTCCACAGAACTTTCCCAGAATGTGCTGCCCTCATTATCGTGGTCACAGTCTGTGGTCTCCACGTCAGGACCGAAAGCAGGGAAACACAATCCTGTCAGCGCTCAGACCCTTCTCTAGGGGCACCCCAGTAGCCTCGCCCTGGAGCCAGTGATCCACCACACCTGATGGCTTTCCATACTGACGGTGTGCAGTAGAAAGCATCCCACAGCCTCAGTCCCCTTCCGGGCCACAGTGTGACACTGGTTATTAACTGTCCCCCATGAGTCGTTTTTCTCTAGTGAAAAAGCTCCCATATTTTAACTGGTCTCATGGCCACCCAAAATAAGGATCACATTGGCTAACATGACGTATGTGGGAGTGGTAGGGCAACCTCAAACAAGTGTCCTTAGAGAAAGGCAGTATAATTTTTATGGTCCTTTCTTATTCATGATGCCTGGAACGCAGACACAATGGCATGAGCCTGGAAGCCATCTTGGGCTGTGACATGAAGCCCCGTGCACAGGAAGCCAGAGCAGCCAGGTAGAAGGAGCTCCTGTACACCGTGCAGCCTCAGCATCAGGGACTGACTTCCTTTATAGGAACGAGAGGGGAGCTTCTCTTTTGTATCAGCAACTGTGATTTCAGGTATTCTGTCATTTGTAAGAACTCATAATTGCTGCGCCTTGTCTACTGTATTGAATGAGAGCATTCATGTCGTCATTTATTCAGGAAATGGTTATTGAATATCTGCTAAGTGCCAAGATCCGTGCATTGTGAATACACTAAGCAAAGCTGATATGTCTCTGTCCTCGGGCACTTATAACCTAATGGGTCAGTGTTGGTTCTGCTTAGTTAGAGTGAGATATACCTAGGGCTAAATTCAGGTCTACATCCCTGGGAGAAGGAAGTCTGAATATGTATAGACGCGTCCATGTGGGGGGTGTGTGTGTGTGTGTGTGTGTGTGTGTGTGTGTGAGTGAAAGAGAGAGAGAGAGGATTCTTTGACTTACCTTATAACTGCTGTGGCAACATCCGCTGGAGAACTAGCAGCCCAGCTCAGGCCAGTTCACCTGCCAAGACTGAGACATTTCCTCATTTTATCCGGGTAAGAGCTCTCAGGTATTCACTCCAGGTCCTGGTCCGGCCATTCTCACCAAGTATTTGCTTTGACCAAAATCTTTGAAGTCACCTGTGACTCCATACATTCCACCAGCAAATGCTGTCATTGCTACTTCAAATAAATCCCGTGCTCTTTATTAGATACTAGTACTGTAACAAAGATGCATTTCATGAGTCTAGTAATTGTTTCAAGGTTCTATGAAAGAATATCCTTGAATTTAGAAGATAATGATGGTGTATACAGGAGTAAAGAATAATGATATCATAACATCTGAACTTACTCTCACATTAGTTCAGTTCTCATGATGATGCTGATGATGATGGTAAAGATGATGGAAATGATGGTGATGGCACTAATGATGATGATGGGAAGGAAGGAGGGGGAAGAGAGAGAGAGGCAAATGTTAACAACTGGTGAAGGCATACAGGTGCTCACTGTATCATTCAATCACTTCAAAATTTTTCATTGGTTTAAAATTATTCAAAATAAGAAGTTAAGAAATAAATAAATATTCCCTGAAGCTAACTAAGTCGCTGTTATATCCTCCATCACTACCACCCTAGTCCAAGTTTCCATCTCCCTCCCATCACCCAGGTGATATAGTAGCTGCCACCTGCCCCCCAGAGTCTCCTTTTCTCCACCTTTGCCCCTCCAGGGTCTATTCTCAACATGACAGCCACAGCAATGATGTAAAACACAAGTCAGATCACATAAGTCCGTTGCTGCAAACCCCACAATGGCTCCCATCACACCCAGAATGAAACCCAAGACCCTGTCACGGCCCACAAGTCCCCAGTCTGAGTTCACCCACTGTGGCATCCCACGCTGGCTCTCTCCATGCCAGCCACTCTGCTCTCCTCGTTTCCCAAGCACTCCAGGCGCAACCTCAGCTCCGTCCTGCACGTGCACAGTCACAGGTGGCCTGTTCTCTCAGCACCTGGTCTCTGCTTCAGTAATTCAGTCCTTCTCCAAACTCGGCTCCTTCCTTCCACTGCCCATCACCTTCTACTTCCCTTCCCTGCTCTAAATCTCTACCAAGTACTTATTGTGACCTGATTTTATGTTGTACGTCCAAGGGTATATTCTCTGTTTCCTCTTACTGATGTAGTGCACTGAGAGCGGGGACTTTGTTCTGTTCATTCCCATATCCCTGGTGGCTGATACACAGTAAAGGATCAAAATCATTTTTGTACGAACAAAGGGATCAGTATGTCTTGAGCCCTACCCTGACCTCCCCCTTTCCTTCCTCCTATCCTGCTGCTAATGGGATGTGGTCCTTGCACCCCCTCCTCTGTGCACCTCTCACCTTAGACCCTCACAAGCCTCCTCCCCAATTCTCTGGGTCTCCTGGCAGAGTCCAGCCATGCCCCATCCCCCATCATTAGCCCAACTTAGCCATATGGCTCCTCCAAAATAGGCACCCCCTCTGCCCACATCCCTGCTTCCCCAGGGACAAGTCCTTATGTTTGAAGATGGATAAAACGTCCGCTGCTCACAACAGCCTTCTCCAGCAGGACACAGAGTTCCAGTTCCTTCTGGCCTTTTCCTCGGTTCTCTAATTGTTACTGTCTGTTTACAGAAGAGCCACAACCAGCCTTTCCAAAGGAATTAGTCACTGCTCCCCTTTGCAAACTGTTAGACCCACAAGCAGTCCTGCCCTCTAGGCTCTTGTTGACCCCAGTTCGCTGGTCCGGAGCCCCCTCTACCACCCTCCTCGCCTATTTAATCCTACCCACCCTTCAAGGTGCCTGGTGATGCCCACCTGAACACAGCAGCCTTCCTCAGAGCCTCCTGAGCACATGGCCTGGGGTGTTGGTGGGGCAGTCTTGTCTTTCTGCTCCTGAGGCCAGGACTGTATCCTTCCCACCATCCCACTCCCATGGGCCCTAAGGGGGTACTGGCATATAGTGGGTGCTTCCCATCCAGCTGTGGATGGCTCGATGCTGCCTCCTCCTCCATCTCTGGTTCATAAGTAGTCTTTATACTGTGGGCAATGAACTGGGAGCCCCATGGGGAAAAATTCCCACGCAGACAGGGGTTGGGAACCACCTTCCCCTTTTGAGCTCTTACCCTTCGAAGACCTGAGGGCCTGTGCCATCCTCCCTGGAGTGAAACAGCTATTTGCTTCCCTTGCCCAGCACCCCCTTGCTCTTGTCCTCGTGGCACCGTGCTCTGCTGGTCCCTCTGTTTTGCCAACTCACTAAGTTCATTGTGAATTCGAACCCTGTCCACAGCACTCTGGCTTTCCCTCCCCCCTTCTTCTCATTTTGGTCACAGCCAGAATGTACCCTAAATCCTCCTGCTTCCTGTGAGCTGTGGGTAATTAGTGGGCTGGCCATATGGTGAAATCAGGCTCCATCTGCCCCCCACTTGGGCTGCCTCCCTGGCGGGAGGGGCGGGGTGGGGGTTCCACTCTGGCCAGGCTGACAGAGCCATGCAGATCCCAGGCAGGACCCCTCAGGCACAAACGGCCTGGCCAGGGCAAGGGCCGCGCCTCTGGCTTCTGGAAGGCTCCATGTCCTGTCCAAGCACGCCCCTTCTTAAAGCAATCCTGTACTGGGAAAACCATCTAGCCCCCACCCTGCTCTCCCACCTCACCCACTAGGAATAATATACAGGGGCTGGAGACTCCCTCTCTAAGTGGGATGAAATTGTGAAGCGGGAATGAACTCTCCCTCTCATGACAAACCTGGCGCTAGAATGATGATTTGGCCCAGGTGAGCTCTGAGGGCCACAGAATCCCAAGAAAAAGACAAATTGGTGTCACCAGCAAGAGAGGGCGCTCGGGATCTGGAGCCTGGGTCAGACCCACAGCCTGCCACAGCTAAGGTGTGCACCAGTAGGGGGTGCTGCCTCCGGGCCCCCCACTCCCCCCCACCCCTACTCCATACCCCTGCTGCCTCTGTCTGCCAGGCTAGTAAGGGACTCACAGAGGAAACTTGGAGCACAGCCAGGCCTCAGCAAAAGCCAGCTGCATTCCCAGTATAGGTTCAGAAAGGGAGAACCTTAGAAGTGGCAAGTCCAGTCCCCAATCCAAGCTGAAAATGCCCAGTGACCCCCTCCGCTGCTTTAACACACCCTGGGGTGGGTGGCTCAGTTCAACAAGATGGTCTGTGCTGGAGCTGAGGGTTCCCACCCGAAGAACATCCGTCCTTGGGCTGAGCAAACACTGGCCTCCTCTGGTATCCTCCCTGCCATCCCAAGTCCACGCCTCCCAAGAGCAGGTACAGACCCACGGCTGCAGGACAGACAGACCCACAGCCACAAGATGGACTTCACACAGCTGCAGGGCTGGGCGCCCTGTCTGCACCCCTGCTTAGTTTGACTGCAGGGCTGGGCTCTGGAGTCAGACTGCAGGCATTCAGTGCCCAGTCCAGCCCCTCTTGACTGTGTATTTGGTTAGGATTCTGAAGCACCCTCTACCACCCTCCAGCCTCAGATTCCTCATCTACAAAGCAGGCCTGACAATAGGGATTGCCTCAGGGCTGCTACTCGATTTAAATAAGTTAGTGCACAGGGAGTACTTTACCAGGTACCATCAGTTGTTAAGATCATTCAAAGCAGCCCTGTCCCTTCCTGGCATGCACAAGGCACAGGTGTCTACAACAGGACACAGGAGCACAGGGTAGCACACCAGCCAGGAGCAGAGCAGGCATGTCACCTCCCTAACCCGGATTCAAGCTTCTTTCTGTGAAGCCTAAAAACAGCAGATTCCATAACTACCCACTGATTGACTGCGCTGGTTCACATGAAACAGAGTCAACTACACCCCCTGAAACTCTCCGGTGAACTACTGCTCCCCATGTGGGACTTACTGGGTCTTCTGACCCAGATAGGATTTTCCATGTGCCATTCACTCTGTAGTTTGTGTGTGCCAGGCCCTAAGCCAGGCACCAGGGATCGAGGAGTGAGCTGGGCTGATATCAGACATGCCTTAGGAGACTGGATAGCAAAGAGGTTATTCACTCATTTACTCCTCACTACAGCACATGGGAAGATACCCTTATTATGACTTATCGACCAGGAAACTGAGGCATGGAGACATTAAATAACTAGGTCAAGGGCTAGGAAGACACAGGGCTGGGTTCTAAGCTGGGGTACAACATTCTTCACCCACTCCATTGACTCTCCAGTGACAGGGAGTCTAGCTGTCATGGGCATCCAGGGAGGGGCTCACCCAGCTGGGGAGCTGGGGGAAGTGAAAGCTAAACTGAGACCTGGGAGGTAAGGAGGAGCAGGCAAGGCTGAGGGACAGTGGATGAAAATGAACACTCCCGACACAGAGAACAGCAGAGCATGCGTGGGAGAATATGCCCTCAGGAACTGAGTTGGTTCAGGTGGCCAGAGCTTTGGCTTCAATGAAGGAAGAAGTGGGAGTTCCCTTCTGGCTGCAGAGCCAAGCAGGAGATTGCTCCTTGAACCCCCAAAGTTGTATGAAGGAGACTGCCGGGCCAGTTGGCCGTGGGCTGAACGGAGGGTGGGCGAGGAGAAAGTATGGCAATAGGGTAGACAACTGTTTCACAAAATTCTGCTGTTAGGGAGAGAGAAGGGGGTGGGAGGGTGTGAAATGGAGGGAGGGCTGTCCCTCTGTGTTGAGGTGGGGGAGGAGAGCACTTATATCCTCAAGGAACAGATCACCACACTGGGAAGAAGGGGAAGGGACACAGACCAAGGGGCAAGGTATCTGAGCACTGGAAATAAATGGGATGTGAGATCCCAGTGGAAGGATGAGCTTTGAAAAGCAGAAGGGGGCTTGTTTGATATGACCTTGAGGTGTCTATACATGAAGACATTGTGAACCCCAAGTCTAACATCACCCAGGAGGTGCTGGCCAACCATCCTAGTGGTATGTCATTTGTAAATACAATAAGCACACTTTCCTATGGTACATTTACACAATGGAATACTACGCAGCTGTATAAAAGAAGGAGCTGTTATCTTTTGTGACAGCATGGATGGACCTGGAGAATATTATCCTAAGTGAAATAAGCCAGTCAGAGAAAGACAAATATCAAATGATCTCACTCATATGTGAAATCTAATGATCAAAATAAACTTATGACCAAAATAGAAACAGAGGCTCAGAAATGTGGAACAGACTGACAGTAGAGGGCGGGGGGAAGGTGGAGAGTGGGTGAAAGGAGGTGAAGGGAAGAGCCAAAGAGCACGTGCACATGACCCACGGACGCTGACAACAGTGAGGGGATTGCCTGAGGGGGTGTTGGGTGGAGGACGGCAAAGGGGGAAAACATGGGGACAAATGTAATAGCATAATCAATAAAATATAATAAAAAATAAGCACACTTTCTTCACCATCACTCACGTGACAGATAAAGCTGAGAAGGTCAGCACTGAGTACCTTGGTTGCTTCATTGACCCTCATTAGGCCCCATCCCACCAGCTGGAAAATCGGGATCCAAAGTCACAGGAAAGGGAGGAGGGAAATGGGGCTGTTTAAGGAGCAGCTCCTGGGTTCCTGACTCTGCTTTGCCATTGACTCCCCCACAGTTTCCTGGAGAGGGATGTGTCTCCATTCACAAGTCACAGGGAAGTAAATGTCACCTGGAAGATGCCTGTGGCTTTCAGAGAAAGACTAAGAATAGGAGTTGATAAACCAGAGCCCAAGGGCCAAATCCTGCCCACAGACTATTGCTGTAAATGTTTTCTGGGAACTCAACTGAGCACATTCATTTCACATTATTGTGGCTGCTTTTGCACTTCAATGGTACAAATGAATAGTGGCAACAGAGACAGTTACAAGGTGGCCCTTTTCAGAAAAAGTGTGTCCGCTCTTGTTGAAGAGCCCCGGACTACGGTCTATGGCCTTCTGCAAACTGAGCTGGGACTTTGACCTTGTTTGTTTGATTCTGAAACCTACAGGCTATCACAGCATTGCATTGCCTTGCCTTTTACAGGGTGTTTTGTTATGGAAGAGGAAGTAAGAAACTTCTCTTCTTAACCCTGTTGCTATTAGAAATACTAACTGGTTACCCTGCTTCTCAACAAAGCCCATCTATTCTACTCGGCAACCAGAGCAATCTTATGAAAACAGAAATCAGATCATCATAGTTAAATAAAATCCACTCTCCTTACTGTGGCCTCCAAGGCTGTGTCTACCCCTGTGTTCTCAGTATGCATGCACCACCCACTCCTTCATTCACCACCTGACACCTATCTCTCCCTGCTATTCCTTAACCATGCCAGGTTTGCTCCTCTGCCTCAGGGCCTCTGCACATGATACTTCCTCTGCCTGGAATGTTCTTCCTCTAGATCTCCCCATGGCTGGCCCCTCCTCATCAGCCAGGTGCCAGCTCAAATGCCACCTTCTAGGATCACACTGTCAGAAGCAACTGCTCCTCCCCAGGCTCCACTATCACCTGCCTGATGGTGCCTCAAACACCTAGCACTCTTGGAAGGTATTTCTGTGTTTACTTGATGTCTCCTCCAACACAACATAAGAAGCTTTGTTTTGTTCAGGACTGAAAGATGAACTCAAGTAGACATACTCAATACTGCTAACACTGAAATCAGTTCTGTTTAATGTAAATATCATGTGAACCACAGATGTGAGCCACATATGTAATTTTACATTTTTAAGTAATGGTCACATTAAAAAATAAAAACAAGTGAAATTAATTTTACTAATAAACTCTATTTAACCAACGTATCGAAAATATTATCATGTCAACATGTAATCAATATAAAAAATATAGTAATACCTTACATTCTTCTTTCCCTATCAACTCTTAAAAATCTTGCAAGACTCTGAAACACATTTCAAGCACTCAATAGCCACATGTGACCTAGTAACAAACATATGAGATGGTACGGATTTAAAACAGTGTTTCCCCGTGTCACATGTAATGTGTCAGATGCTGCCCTGATCACTTTACATTAAAACTCATTTAACCTCCACAGTAGCCCTAGATGGAAGATACTATCCTTAGCCCATTTTACAATGGGGGAAATCAAGGCAGAGTCTGGATTCACAACAGTCTGATTCCACAGTGTGCGCTTTTAATCACCACCTAAATTGCTACTAATTCTTGGAATTTCATCGAAAACATCCAGTACCACAAAGAACCACTAAAAACCATACACATGGGGACTGGCTCTAAAATAGACCATGTAAAGGTCTCATTGTCCAGGTGACACTCAACTGAAATGTCCCCTAAACCCAGAAGGAAGCAAGAAAGGAAATTATTGGAATAAGCAAAACTGATGTAAAAGAATGGGTAAAATGCAGGTCCTTCCATTGAGGAAGTTGGTCAGGGCCTGTGGACTCGTGCCTGTCTGCTTGTTCAGTCTAGAATAAAGCTTCGACTAAGAAAGGGGAGTGGGTATGCTGAGGAGTAAATTGACTGCCTGAACCCAAGGAAGGAAACAACAAGAACAAATCATAAGAAGCTGACCCTAGAGCTCATGGAGCTCTGCAATGTGGTGGTGAGGGGTGGAGGAGGCTCACACCCACACACACTGGAGCCCCTGAGAGCATCCGTGTCTCAGAACATTCCTCCCAGGCATTATTTATCGTCCTTGTGATTTCAGCAGGCTGCTTGCACCATTTTTCATGCCCCACTGCCTACCCTCTTCAGCCTGTTGGACTCACAGACATCCTGCAGGCCCATTCAAGCACTTGGGCCTCCGTGGAGTCTTGGGTTTCCCACTCCCATCTCTGCACCCGCACCCACACACCCTGTGCATGGTCAGCACCTCCTCAGGGCTCCATTTATGGACCCCCAGGAACCAACACAGCACTGGGCACATGAGAAACTCACTGTGAACTGTTTGGGAGTACAGAGTGATATGTAGCAATTACCCTGTCTTTTAAAAACACTGAGACAAAATCAGTTTAGGTGCTTTCAGGGGCAGATGCTTCCGGGTCTAAAGCTTGGGTTGAACATAATGGCAGGCTCTTTGTGAGGCTGAGATGAATGACATGCTGCTGTCTAGTTTAACACAAAGTGAACTATAACGAGCCAGTAACAACAGAGAGGCTCAACAGCACAGTGCCTGAAGCCCAGGCATGGGCTGGAACCCTCTCTCTACCAAGGACTACGTGTGTGAACTTGGGGTAAGGTCTCCCTCCAGTCTCCCTGTCCTCAATTTTCTCATCTATAAAATAAAGATAACTATGATTCAACCTCATAGAGTTGTGCTGATTAAATGCTATAATATGGGTAAAGCACATACAGTGGTGCCCAGTGCTTCATATTAACTATATTATAAGCACCAATTAACGTACTCCTGTAATCAAGGATTAGTGATACTTTTTCTCTACCACCAGCCTTAACTCAGTGCACTTTCTGGGTTTTTCAGAACCTGTAATGAGACAACAGCCAAAGAGTGACTGCCTCTTGTGGCCTCTGTGGTCAGCCTTTGGTCACCCTAGATCATCCCCAGTCAGAGACCTACAGGACACTGACTGCAAGAACAAGGGTATAGTGTTGAGAGAATGGGGGTAACCCAACATCTGGACAAACAGTAGCAAGACTCCTCTTGGGAAAGGTCAATGCCAGTCTGCTGGGAGACTGTCCAAACAACAGGTACAGGTTTAGAAAGAAAGTATCGCCAAGAGAAAATTTGGAAGTGACGGAGGATGTCCAAGAATGCAGACCTAGGAATGAAATGGCAGGACCACTGAAGGCTAAGTCAGTGCATGTGTTAACAGAAGAGCTGGCAACCTTCAGTCGCTGCTGAAGACCCTGAAGTGAGAGAAGGGTCGATATAATCAGGGAAACGGTGAAAAGGAACGTAGGCAGAGGGGGACAGTGGGAGGTAACAGAAAGAAGAAAAAGAAGGAAAGAATAGGTAGAGAGAGATGGAGAAGATGCAGCCGATAACAGAGATGGCGTTCATGATGATGATGAAAATACAGATGACTTCTGAGCAGGAACTTTGAGGCAAGCTGAGCCCTTAAAATATATGGACCATTTCATTCAACTCCTTAACCTCCCTTTGAGGAGGCTGCTAGTCATTGCCACTTCACAGACGTGGAATTGAAGCAATGGAGCCTGAGTCCTGACACTTGTAAGTGGGATCCACGATTCCTTCCCAGGTCTGTCTACCTGCACAGACCGCATCTTCAATTCCAACACTGAAGGCTGGATGCTGAGGCCTGGCCCTACCACCTCTCACCTGGGTGATCTCAACATGCCTCAGTTTCTTCACAGGTCAAGTACAGGTTGGGTCAGCTGATCTCTCCACCTTGGAGATCCAAAGTTTTGTGAGGCTATCAATCTCAGCCTCCTGTAGAAAAGACAGCTCCTATTCCCCGGGGGATGGCTGAGAAAAGAAAACTCCCATTTCCTATTAGAGGTGGAGGTTGACCAGAGGTTTCCCAGAGTTCATGTATAAGACCCAGGTCGTCTGGCTTCACCTGTGGCCCTAAAACTGTGTCTGGAAACAGGGAATCTACACTGCCTAGACTGGCAAGACTTCTGTGAAGGAGTCCTTCTCAAAAGAGTAGGCAGAATAGGCAGGTTCTCCTGGGTGACGACCACTCTGAGCCAAGCCAGGAAGTGAGGTTTGCAGCCTCTGGCCACATGGAGCCATGCAGTCCTGGGTCAGCCCAAGAAAGGAGGAGCGAGGACCCAGGGTTTGGTGAGAAGCCTGGCACTGGAAACCAGGGTATTCAGCTCAGCTCACCACCAGATGACCAGCTGGGCTGTCAAAGTGACCAATGCCACACTAATTTTACACAGAGGGCCACAGAAGGGGCATGCAGCCTTGATAAGAGCTCCTCAGCATGCAGCTACAACCAATACCTAACACATCAGCTCTGACATCCACCCAAGTAAAGGACAGTGTCCCTGTTTATTCATTCCCTGAACAGAGTCATTGAGCAGCTATGATGATCATCCAGGCAATGTTCTTAGGGCCAAGCTATCACAATGAATAAACAGACAAAACCCTCACCCACATGAAGCTTACATTCTGAAAGGGACAAAGATGATAAACCAACAAACCAGCAAATATACAACATCAGATGGTCTAAGTACGCTGAAGAAAATAAGGCAGGGGATGGACAAGCGCAGATGAGGAGGTTCAGAAAGGTACTGCTGTCTGAGCACCAAATTTCACAGCATGGACAGTGTCAAACAGTTTCTGGCCACCAGAGTGTGGGATGGGTAGAGGCGTGGTGAATTCCACAAGGCAAGAGCATGTGTGGTGTGAGGAGGAACAGGGTGTCTGGATTCCAACAACAGATGCAGTGGGTAAGAGGCTGAGGTGAGGAAGCATGAAAGGGCCAGGCCACACAGGGGTGTGACACAGCACCCCCCTGTCAGCTATCCAGCCTTGGTTCTCAATCACCAGAAAGCTTCGAGTCACATCTCTTGGCTCCCTTAGTCTGCCAATAAAGCGTATGGCTTTGACAAGAAGCAGGGTGACTGATTGCTCATTTACACAACTCCCAGTAATGTGTAGCTAGGGCATAAATATTTATTTCCTCCAGTTGAAGCCACTCTTGATAATGGGAAGCTGGACATCAGCTTTGGAACCTCAACAAATGATGTCATTGCTACTGCAAGGAATAAGGGACCTCACCATCCACCAGCTCTGAGTCACAGAGTCAGACCAGGTGAACAGGCTAGGTCTCCAACCCTCCCATCCATAAACACCAAGCAAGTCCACTGCAAGGTTTGAAGATCCAGGGCTCAGGAGACCTGCAACCCGAGATGTGGTATATTTCCTGCACCAGGCTCTGCTGGGCCCTCTAGTCAATTCCAGTATTTCTCCTGGTGCCAGCTGCTGCCCAGGTATCCCCATTCACAGCTGCAGACTGACTCTGCCCCCCACCCCACCGCAGATGAGCCTGAGTCCTCCATTCCCTTCTGCCCACCTGCCACAGACAGGACCTGTCTCTGCGCCCCCTGACCTGGACCAGCCAGGCTCCATCTTGTGGGTCTGGATATGAACCCAAGCTCCACAGTCCTCTAGGTGTTTTCCTTACTTAATAGCCTCAGCTCTACTCACAAAACAATGGAACCACGTGGAAAGCTTTTGAAAACTACCAATATCCAGCTTTTACCCCAGACCAATTAAACCAGAATCTCTGGGATGGGGGCCAGGCATTAGTATTTCAGGAGTGCCTACATGAGTCCAGTGTGTGTCCAGGGCTGAGGATCACTGTGCTGAAGGGATCTTCATCAACTTTAAAGTGCAAGCAAATTGTCTAAAGATCTTGTCTAAAGATCTTGTTAAAATGCAGATTCTAATTCAGTAGGTCTTGGAAAGAGCCCAAGATTCTGCATTTCTAACAAGCTGCAATGGGATGCAGGCACTGCCAGTCCCTGGGCCATGCTTTGAGTAGAGGCAGCCAGATTTGAGGGGTGAGGCATGAAAGGGGGCTATTCTGATTTTCTACATCCTAAGTAACTTCCCCACTAGGAAGTTCTCTTTCAAGGTGGAAAAGACTGCTGGAAGAGTTAGGATAAAGGGCTCTTATAGAAGGAAAGATGAATGTTCTGCTAAAGTGGGAAAGGGGGCTTCTATACCTAAGAAATGATACAGGATCCACTCTCATAAATAAAGTGCACAGGACACAGTAGGCACTCCACAAGGTGCTTGTGCTGCTCATAGTGTCATTGTTTCTATTATTATTAAGGTAGGATCTACTCCTACATCAATCGAGCACATGTTTCCAATGTCCAAGACCCTGAGAGATCTGTACAAAGTCCTACAAAGCACTTTTGCCCTCTGAGGATGTGCCCCAGGCAGGGGCCAAGCAAGGAAAGCATGGGTCCAGGAGCTTTCATTTCAGACACGACCCCACCACCCCTGCCGAGTTGAAGGGCACTCATGTCTCTGTTCTTCTCATTTTTTATTCGTTTGCCCTGATTGGTAGATAGCCTTCCATAGATAGTCCCATGATTGCTAACGCTGAGTGTCTGCTACATGTCAGGACCTGTTTTAAGTGCTCCCATTAGTTTAACTCATTACTTCCTCAGAATGACGCTAGGCGGCAGGTAGGGCCAGAAAACAAACCGAGGAGATACATTTCAGAGTCCATGCTTGCCCAGTGCTTCTCAAACTTCACTTGCTGAATTCATGAAAGTGCAGGTTGCAATCAGCAGGTGAGACGGGGCCTGCAAGTCTGCATTTCTCACAAACTCCCAGATGATGCTGTTGAGGCAGGTTCATGAAGAATGTTTTGTGTAGCAAAGCCACTCATGTACTATCATGCCTTCTGGTATTTCTGGATTTCTTCCTTAAAATTCCCCTAAGTGACTCCCGCCACCAAAATCCTTCAATTGGTGGTATGTTCATTTGATGAACCATAGTCAATGGCGAAATCACAGTCAACCTCCACTTTGAATACTTGAGCAAAGTGCTGTTTAAATTCTGCTCAAATTGCAATGTATTGTGGCCAAGGGTATCAGCTCTTTGGAAAAGCATTTGTGTCCATTATAACCTATATATGTTATGGGTTGTTATGAAATTGCTTTTAAATTCAAGTGCTTTCTGGACCAGGGAAACAACCCCCACTTCTGAAAGTACAGTGAAGAGTTCTAATCTGAGAAAAACCGACAGGGGTTTCTCCAAACATAGGAGTGAATCACATAGCTATAAGCTTGCTTTCTTTTTCAGATCACTAGAGGAGAGGATATACATAGAACCAAGAAGAAATGACACATATTCCTGCTGCGTAAAAGGCATTAAAGGCAAATCAAGACTGTCTGCTTTATCAGTCTTGACTCAGTGGCTGGCAACTAGCTGGCTTATCAATGAGACAAAGAAAATCAGAGCAGATGGGTGAAGGTAAACTCCCAAGGACGCTTTGGGTACCAGAGTGACCTGAAGTGCTAGAATTGCAGACAAGGGTCTGAAGGAGCCTGACTTCAAGCTGTGAATCTTCAGGGAAAGAAAATGCCCTACTCAAAGGCAGTCAAAATACCAAAGTTAGGTTCAACGGTGAGCAACAATCCTAAGGATTAGTTAGCACGGCACCTCTGCATCATTCCCACAGCCCAGTGTGCCTCAAACTTTGCTCCACATTAGAATCACTGGGAAGCTTAAGCATCACCCTCCACCGTGCTCAGGCCACATCCCCACAGCAATTAAATCACAATCTCTGGAGCTGGGGCTCAGGTCCCCTTAATTTTTAAAGTTCTCCAGGTGAATCCAATGTGTAGCCAAAGTTGGGAACCACTGGCATAGTCCTTCGGTGTCCTCGCTCATAAAACGAGAGACTCCACTGGCCCCATGGTTCTGCATTCTGCCCGCATGCTGGAATCGCCGTGTGGAGAGTTTTAACAATACTGATGCCAACAGCATCCCTACAAATTCCGGTTACTTTGTGGGCCGCAGGCCCCAGCATTTTTAACAGCTTACCAAGTGATTCTGAAGTGCATCTGGAAAATACAATAAAAAATAAACTACTTAAAACAAAAAATAAAGTGCATCTGGGTAGATAACTCTGGCCCAGACGTGATTTTTTCTTTTTTCTTTTTTTGCTGAGATTCCTTCTGTTGCTCACATTTTAAGCATCTATGATATTAAGGCTAAAAATGCATCTTAAACTTTTTGCAAAGATGAGTCTCTCACCTGTCCTTTTAAATCAGGGACCTCTAACTTTGGAAAGGTCTGTGAACTCCGTTAAATTCTATGCAAAATGTTGGATGAATACGTTTATTCACATACATGTATATTCTTTAAGGACAATGTCCTCAACTTTTATCATATTCTCGAAAGATTTAATGTTATTACTTTAATGGCAGGTAGGTGGTTTCCAATTTAATACGTTCAAGAAAATTCAGGAATGAATGGGAAATGTGATCCCAGCAGCGTATTCACTATTATTTTGAATTTGTAACACACCCACTGCCACCTAGCGTTGCATATCCTTATTGCAGGTTTAGTTCAGACTATATAGCCCATCCTTTGAAAAAGGTGAGATGTGTGAAGATTTCAGAGCCAAGTACCAAAACTGCAGCTGTGTCTGAGACTGGGGTCAGTACCAGGATGTCTGGTAAAGCTCACAACGAGAAATGACTTCTCCAGCTATACTTGTGAGGAGACTGTCCACTCAGATACTTAGGGCCCATGTCCACCACTGGATTAGGACAGTAAGATTTCCTAGTCCTGATTATTGTTAGCTTTATGCCTCAGTTTAAATCCTGGCTTTCTTCCTTATAACCTTGGATCCTTGGGAAAAATTACTGAACCATCCTGTTTCTCATATGGAATGAGGACAATATAAGTTCTTTGAAGATTGCTGTGAAGAATAAGTGAGAAAATACATGCAAAATGCTCAGCATAACACTTTGGCACAGAGCAAGATCCAATATATGTGAAATTGTATTACTGTCATTACTGATGTCTTACTACTATTAACGTCTTAGTGACCTTGTCCAAGTCACTGAATTTCTGTGCTCTTCATTTGTTGTTCCACATGACAAGGAACATGAGCCCTGCTCCGTTTCCTTCAGATGGTTATAGCAATGACCAGGTAGAAGGGTAGAAGGTATGTTGCTATTCCATGGTGACTCGTTGTCCATCCAGGGGCTGCTAGCACACAGAAAAGGGTCGCTCTGCCATACAGATGTAACCCCTACCCTTGTAAGTGCTTTTTGAAATTTCGATAGTTGAGAAGTCTCTACTATGGTCTGTTGCAATTTCTTATCTCAGAGCGTCCTAGGCAGCCTACACTTTGCTCTACATGGTCAAGCAGGTGACAGAACTCCACCACAAGCTCCCTTTCACACAGGACAATTACGCCAGCCACTCACTACATCACAGATGGCCTAAATCAATAGCATGTCTCCAGCCTGGATGCTCACTGGCAGCAATCTCTACCATGCCAGTCCCTCCCCAGGGGACAGTTCCCAGACTCCTTCACAAGTTCATCTGCCCATTAGAGTCTCACAGCACAGGCTCCATGACCCTTCTCCGAAGAGCAGCAACATCCCAAAACTTCTCAACAGCCTCAGCAAAGAGTCCAGGTGGTCAGCTCTTACTTACCTGGAGTCGGCTTGGCCGTGCGCACGGGGGTGTAGTGGTTTTTGGAGGACGATCTGACAGGTGTGTTCTCTTTGGGGGAGGTATCAATAGCCGAGATCGTTTCTCTTTCACAGTGTGCTATGGGGATTGGTCCCTGCTGTCTCAAGATGTCGGCCAGAGCCCTAAAGGAGGAAGAGATCACATGGTGAGATTCCTGAGCAGGTGCGCATGGCCCCAGAGACCCTCCGATGCACAGAGCCATGGCATTCAGTCCACAGCCACAGCTTCATCGGAGCTGGTCTTAGGAGGAAGGCAGGGTAGGGGTGGCCAGGCTTGGGGGTACAGGCACTAGAATGGAGTGATTATGGATTCTTTCTTTAACTCATTTCAATCAAGGAACTCTGAGCCCTTTCAAAATATTGGCTTCCCCCGATTCCCTCCAAGCTCCACAGATATCTACAGCAGCTGGCCACTGTAGTGGAGGCTGACACTGTTGGCCTCAAATTCAGCATCAGGTTACTAATATCAGAGCCACCAACTTCCCCATCAAAAAATGCGTACCAAGTGACTCAAATAAGTACAACCCACACCTCCCGCCATCAAAGAAAGGTGTGCTTTAGCTGCAAAGATAATGTACAGACAAAAAGATAAACATCAGAATGCATGGACGGTGCCAACAGGGAGCACAACTGGAGCTCAGAGGAGAGAACAATTACAAACACAGGAAGGAAAATACTCAGGATGCAGGAAAGATGCGGAGATGCTGCGGTCATTGCTGGAGTGGCCCACCCCTCTGCAGGAGGACAAGCTACCCAGAGGGCAGCTATTATTCAGTCGACAACCAAACCTGCATTCCCTAAGCACTCAGCACGCATCCGTTCCTGCAGAGAGAGGTGAACAGGACCCAGTTCCTGCCATCTGAGGGCTCACAGTTAGGGGAAATCACTGTACAACCTGATTTCAAGCCAGACCTGCTCCATGGTGCAGCACATGAGATAAGCAGTATTGAGAGAAAAGAGACAGGTTAGGATACTCTGGAAAGGCAAAAATGAGGGAGGAAAGCCTCAAGAGACCACCATCTGGATATTGTCCTTCTAGAGCCAGGTATCCGGGTCTGAGTGAACCTGTTTTGCATGAGCTGGCCAAGAACTCTTCTTTCTACTTGGGTCTTCTCTCTACCCTGAGGTGTGGAACAAGGCAACAGGCCTCCAGGCCCCTCCCGGCCAGCCCAGCCCACCCCAAGGCTCCATTCACACCTGGACCCCAGCTCCCACCGCCATCCCTTTGGAAAGTGACAACGCTGGCAGTTTAAAAACATGCCTGGGAGTGACTTGTTTCCTTCCATTTTGCTGCCTCCGACACACTGAACCTTCCTGGGAGAAGAGCATCACACTGGCAATCTTATCATTCAGTGGCATTTATACAGCAATTTCAGATTTTCCAAGTGCTTCCCCCTCACTGGCTTTCTTCCTTCAGAAGTGCAGGGAGGAGCAGACTCATGCCACCCCCTATTCCCTGCAGGGGACCAGTAGTGGGGAGAACACAGAAGCTCGCTAGTTTGGTAAAGGGAGTTCAGGCGGACCTGTGGTCTGGGTCAGAGACCTGAGGTGCAGGTCCTGGGAATAAGAAAAAGGAATGGCCTAGACGGTTAAGAGATTCAGGTTCTAATCCCAGCTTTGCCTCTGACGAGCTGTGGGCCTTTGGGCAGATCTGTTAATCTGTAAAAGTAAAATTTATTAAAGAGAGCAAACAGACTGACAGCTGTCAGAGTTCCGGAAGGGCAGTTAAGGAGCTGGGTGAAAAAGTTGAAGGGATTAGGCAAAAAAAAATATAAAAACACCTCATAGACACAGACAACAGCATGGTGATGACCAGAGGGAAGGGGGTGGGAGGTAGAAATGGGTAAAGGGGGTAAACGGTGATGGAAGGAGACTTAACATAGGGTGATGAACACACAATACAGTGTGCAGATGATATGTTATAGGAAAGTACAACTGAAACCTCTATTTTTATTAACCAGTGTTACCTGAATAAAAATAAATAAATAACATTAAATTTTAAACTTTTCCCCCTCATTAGCAAAACAAGGATTCACACTACCATGACCTCTAAGATGTCTTCCAATTTCAAAATGTGATAAATATTTTATCTTTAAAACTACAAATGTATGCAAGTTACCTGATTCCTTCATCCTCCTGTTTATCAACTACACCTTCCTACCATGTCTACATGGTCAGAAGACAGCGAATAAAGAGTTAAAACAGAAATATGGACCAATGGACTAGAATTGAGAGCCCAGAAGTAAACCCATCTATACCTACGGGCAGCTGATTTTCCAAAGGGGTGCCAAGATCATTCAATGGGAAAGGACAATTTCTTCAGCAAATGATGCTTGGACCATTGCCTATCCACAAGCAAAAGAATAAAGCCGGACTCTTAATTCACACCTTACATAAAAATTAACTCAAAACAGATCACAGATCTAAATATTAGAGTTACAATTGTAAACTCTTAGGAAAAATGGAAGTAAAGTCTTTGTGGCATAAATTTGGCAATGGTTTCTTAGCTATGACACCAAAAGCACAAACAACAACAAAAAAAGATAAATTGGACTTCATCAAAATTATAGTTTTCTGCATCAGAAAATGAAAGATAACCCATAAAATGGGAAAAGATATTTGCAAACCATACTTTTTCTGAGACGTATCCAGAATACATAAAGAACTCTTAAAACCCAACAACAATAAAACAACCCCGTTTAAAAACAGACAAAGGATATAAACAGGCATTTCTCTAAAGAAGTAAACATGAAGAGCAGCTCAGCACCGTCAGTCACCAGGAAAATGTCCATGAAACCCACAAGGAGATGCCCTCAGACCCACTGAAACAGCTGCAAGCAGAGGCAGGCAAGGACGCAGGGAGGTCAGAGACTTCGTAAGCTGCTGGAAGGAGTGCGAAATGATGTGGGCCCTTCGGTAGCGAGTTGGGAAGCTCCTCAAGATGTTAAACACAGAGTTACCACATGGCCTAGCAATTCTACTCCTAGGTATATACCCAAGAGAAATAAAAACATGCGTCCCTATAAAAGTTGTATATGGAGGTTTACACCAGCATTATTAATAATAGCCGAAAGGTGGAAACAACCTGTGTGTACCTCAGCTGATGAATGGATAAATGAAACGTCGTGTGTTTGCACAATGGATTATTTATTGTTCGGCCTTAAAAAAGCAATGAAGAACTGATACATGCTACCAACATGAATAAACTCTGAACACGTCCTGCATCACGCTAAGTGAAAAAAGGCAGTCACAAAAGACCACATGTTAAGTATTCCATCTATGTTAAATGCCCAGATTAGGCAGGCCCATGGAGAGGGAAAGCAGATGTGCCGTTCCCAGGGCTGGGAGGGGACTGCTAAGAGGTGTAGGGTTTCTTTGGGGGGAGGTGAAAATGTTCAAGAATTAGGTAGTAGTGATAAATACCTTGACAATTCTAAATGTACAAAAATTGCTGAATTATATAGTTTAAAATTTAAGAGTAAATTTTATGATAAGTGAATTATATCTCAATAAAGCTAATATTACAAAAGAAAATGTTTGTATTATTTCTCTTTCTTTTTCTCGTCTCCCAAATTCATCGGGACTCCTACATGTCTAGAATGTGGATTCCTGTGGTTGAGTCCACTGCTTTCAGTAGGCCAAGCCTGACCCTACACAGTCATCCTCCGTGGTGACCTTGGATATTGGCAATGTCCAACTGGGGAGGGAAATGCTACAGGACAGCCCAGCACAGAAAATTACATGGCCCCAAATGTCAACAGAGGTAGGGGTGAAGAATCCTGACTCACATCTATACAGCACTAGATGAAGTGGGTCTTAGATGAGGGCTCAGTGAGATGAGGGCTCAACGCAGTCCAGTTAGACAGGGGCCTCCTGAGCAGCCCAAATGGGGACCGGGGGTGGGGCTGGGCTCTGGGATGCAGTGGAGGTGGGCACACTGAAATGGGCATCTCAGAGGAGGGAGCCTGCTCTCCGGGCTGTCAGTGTGTCCTCAGGTCTGAACATCCTCCAAGGTTCATCCTTTCCCAGTGCCCTCTGGCAACTGGAAAGGTAGCCATAATCCCTAGAGGGTGTGTGTCCTTAGGAGGGACCCCCTCTGCTAGCCCCCTCCTCCACCCCTCAGCTCCCTGACCCCCCTCCTTGCTCCCATTCCTCTCCATCTTCCATCCCCTTCTCTCCAGGGAGCCTGATAAATATTATTCTAGTTCTGAAATGTGTGATCCCCGTCTCACCTAATTAATTTGGATACGCCAGAGGAAATGGGTTAAGGCCTGAGCTACTTTCTAACCGCAGGAAAAAAAAACTGGTCACTGAGGAACAGGGAACAGATTCTATAAAACAGCAGGCGGCAACTTTCAGATCTGAGAGGCACAGACTCCCTAAAGGAGAGGACAGAGAGGGACAGACAGACAGTAACAGAGAGAGACAGAAAGAAAGAGGTCAAGACGGACAAGGAAAGGAAAGAAGAGGACAGAGGTGGACAGAAGTGGAGCCAAAGAGATGGAAAGAATGAGAGAGGCAGAGAGAAAGCTCAGGGACGAGGGAGTGAGACAGGGAGAGGGGGGGCACAGAATCAGAGGGATAGAGAGAAGTAGGTAGAAGCAGTGAGAGACAAAATGAGTAATAGTCCCAGAGAAATTCAGAGAAACAAAGTGATTCAGAAGGCGAGAGACTTTTAGGGGAAAGCGAATCGGAGGGAGAGAGACAGAGGCGGGCAAGGGAGGACAGAGGACAAGTTCCCTGCCACCCCCAGTGGCTCAGTGTCCTGCCTGTTCTGATCTCCCCTCCGCCAGTGCCACTTTGGCTGCAATATCTAAATGTATTTTTTTTAAAAAACAACACTTTCTGCCTGAATTATCTGGATAACTGTCTTGTTCTCAGCTCCCTTCTGCACATGGATCCCTAGGCTGGCTTGTGTTGGTGTGTGGCGGGCCAGAGAAAGTAAATTAACTGGGTGGCAAATCTGAGCAGGGACAATAGTAGTTCTGATCCTTCAGGCCAGGAAACGTCAGCGTCCTTCAGTACATCTGTACACTAACGATCTGCATAATTGAGATAACTGTCTTCCATTGGATAACACTCAGTTTCTACATGTGTTCATCTTCCTTATCTACTGCAATGCCCATACTAACCCTGTGACCTTTATAGCTACTGATCATCACCTCCATTTTTAACAAGAATCTGAGGCTCAGACTAACCCCAGGACTAGGCCATGATGGAGCAGGAATCTGAGCCCAGGGCTTATGAGTCTGGGTGTCCTGCTCACCAGGACTACCTCTCACATACATCGCACTCTCCTGTGAATCTGCAGCTTGAACACAGCCTCCTGGTCTCTCCAGCTGGTCCTGCTAATCTAGCACGTGCCAGTTAATTTGGGGGCATGGCAAAACAATTAGTAAATGAGGGATTCAGGCCAAAGCCAATTTTTTATTTGCCTGAAACCTTAGTTAAGGTTGTCAGTGGTCCCAAGGAAATGGAAGTGTGCTTGAATTCCCTGCATATTGAGTTGTCTCTACACCAGGGACCAAGCCCAATCAACATTTTGATGTGCTGCTACCTGCATTCAAGACATGAAATCTTTCTGAAAATAGCACATGATTCCCCATAACAATAGGAAAATAAACAAAACCTTGTTCATAATTTTGCTTCCCAGCCTTGCCTGCTTCAGAAATTAAAGGCTATCACTCATTAAGCAGTTACTATATGTCAGAAACTATATGTCACTTACTATATATGCTAAACTTTTACTTGCATATGATAGAATCCTCAAAACAACCTTTTATGGCAGGTGCCGCATTTTACTGCTGAGAAAACCTAAGGTTTTGAGAGATTTGCTGTCTTTCCCAAAGTCACACAACTAGTAAATGGTAAATCAAGATTTCAAACATGGGTAAGTTAACTACAGAGGCTGGCTCTGTATCACTGAATTATCCATCCATTCATTCATCCACACAAAGCCTCATTTATCCAACCATTCATTTATCCATCCACATACCCATCTACCCACTCATCATTCTAACCGTCCATCACTTAATCACATTTGTTTGTTCACCTACTGTATCCCCGCAATAGTCTCTGAGCACAAGGTTTCAGAGTGTTCAATCTGCAGTGGAAAAATCTACCCAGACAGAACTCAGCTGCGTCCAACTGCCCAGTTCTATTCACTTTAGTGAGTCATCAACATCAACAGCTTTGAAAGTTTTTACATGGTTTTACCAGGCAACATTTTTGTCAAATGAAATTCTGGGTAGAACACCAATATACTTCACTAGACCCTTGCTCTGCATGAGACCAAAGTGAGGAGTCCTGCTTTAGTAAGCTTTTGCCCTCTCTAGCCAGTAATCCAAAGGCTTCAAGAGTCTCCAAGCTTAAAACAAATGTGGCAAAAAGGTTCCCCCACCAAAAAAAAAAAAAAAAAAACAACAACAAAAAAAAAACCTTGGGCCCTGACCAGTGTGGCTCAGTTTGTTGGGCGTCATTCTGCAAAGCAAAAGGTCCAATCCCCAGTCAGGGCACATGCTTAAGTTGAGAGTTTGGTCCCTGGTTGGGGCAAATATGAGAGGCAACTGATGGATGTTTCTTTCTCACATTGGTGTTTCTCTCCCTCTCTTTCTCTCTCCCTTCCCCTCTCTCTAAAAACAATAAATTAAATCTTTAAAAAAAAACCTTGGAATTTTTTGTCACAATTTTCACTCAGTGATCAAATGGTGAAACTTAGGTCCCCCCAAATTAAGCTGGGAACCTGGGGATCCTTATTTCATCTGCTAAGCTTTTTGATCTGAACTAAATACTTTCTATGGGGACCCATAAATATCACTAAATATCACCCCATTAATATCACTAGTCACTAAAGAGGAATGAATGGAAACCAGCCTCCTGACTCTGCAACGTTGGGATTTCTGAGCTATTTGAATAACACGGAAGGGAGAAAGTAAGTCCAGCTACTATTCAGTCAGTTTTCTGATCCCAAGGGCAAGGCAAGCTTGTTCACTTAGACCTCTAATCGTGCACTTTTTCTTCATCGGGAGTAGGAGGCAGTCTATGCTGTTGGACAGGTATGATAGAAGACCAAATAGATGAACTCCCTGAATACGCTATCCTGGTTAACGCTCCTACTCTTAAGGACTAATGAGAACACTCTTGTTTTTGAAGAATTGTCTAAAAGCATTCCTGTCTAATTAAGTGGAGTGCACTGAATAGACATTTTTTTAAAAGAATGCAAGGTTCTTCCATGAGTGAGCTACCAGTCTAATTTTTAGTTCTCTTCACAGAGAAAACTAAGTAAAATGCAGACAATTTAGGGAAGGAGACTATTCATATGAAAACTGCAGGACAAGCCATGGAAGGTTGTTTTTTCCCTTTAACTAAACCTCTGATAGATAGCTACTTTGTTTGGCTTTCTCCTAAAAGTAGAGTGTAGACATCCTCTTCCAGTTACATAAACCGTTGGTTGTGTGAGTCCCAGATAACTGAGTTTTCACTTGACACTGACACACAGGGAACCACTAGCATCCTCTGTAACCTCGTCCTCATACTTCTCTACTGGGCAGCCAGGGGCCTTCTATTCTCTGAAATATGCACCCCGGACAAGAGAAGTGAATATATTTTTAATAAACATGGCCCAAGGAGAATGGCTTAATTTAGTTCTCCTTATTCCCGGTTCTCTCACAGTCCACTTGAAAGACACAGCTGCTGGCTTTGTGTGCGCACAAGACCGCTCTCCTCACAGACAGGCTCCGAAGGGATGGGGTGCTCTCTTTGTTGTGGTAACAATGTTTGTGCATCTGCACTGAGCTGTTCTGCAGGTCTGAGTTGTGCCTGCACAATTGGAATTCATTGTGGCCAATAAACGTCACAGAACTCAGCGAGCAAAGGCGCAGCCTGCCTGCTTTGTTTCTCACGCAAGCAGGGCTAGTCACTCCATTCTGATGGGCACGTGTCCTGGGGCTGTCGCTCCATGCCAGCCATGAGCCACGCTGGGTGGATGTAGTCCCCTGGGGTCCTACTCATCCCCAATAGCATCATCTCCACACATTCCATTCCTTGACTCATCAATCACAGGAAAATTCACCCAGGCCTGGGAAATTGGGTCATGTCAACAACAAGCCCAGACTTTTCAGAAATATTTGGATTGTTTATCTGAGAATGAATTAAAGATCTGGATGTGTCAAGTGCAGCTCTCACTCAGAACCGAGGAAACAAAGATGCTACCAAGATTTGTTCTAGCACTTCGGCAGCCAGGTGATAGATGAGTTAATAAATGTACCTGCTGCTGCTGTTATTGTTGTTACTGTCGGTGTCATCTTCTTGATTTGCTCTGGGCACGGACCTAAATCTATAGGTGAGGCAAAATGAAGGTGATACAGCCTAGTGGTTAAACGTGTGGATTCTGAAGCCAGAGTGCCTAGGTCAGAATGCCAGCCCCTTAGATACAGTGTTGGTCATTTGCTAGCTACTTAAGTACTTTCTGCTTCTGTTTCCTCATTGAAAAAAACAAGGCCAAAATAATAAGGCCAAAAATAATGTCTACCTCTTAGGGTTATTATGGAGATTAAATGAGTTAATATCTGTAGAGCACTCAGAACAGAATGTGGCACCTAGTAAGCACTGTGTAAGTATTTGATTAATTAAACATATGCAAATACAGTCTCCCAGTGCCTACAGAGGCTTAGCCTATAGAACCAAAACAAAAGTACAGATGGAGAGGGGAAGTCTTAGAGAACTGACTCAATAATTCCAGATGGCAAAACTCTTGGCGTGGAGAGTGAGCCACCACATGGCATGGCTCTGGCCATGGGTCATCCTGGAAGGGACCAGTCACATCCCATATTTCCTACTCAGGCCTAAGGGTGTGAATGCATCTGGTCACACACCAGTTTTTGCTGAACCTTGAACTTGGACTTTGTGAGCCAAATGCAAAGAAAGTGTCTGTTTGCTCCTCTCTGCAAGGCCATCACAAATTGTGCTTCCAAGAGTGTGCAAGGACGCCTCCATATAAAGTCCCAGTGAAAGCAAAGGGATTCACATCATGAGCAAAACAAATCAGGATTTTATTGGAGTATAAAAGGGCAAATGGATCAAATTGGCCAGGGCAACATTTTCTGCAAAGGATTCAGTTATTTTTTTCTTTATTCTTCCCACTTCCCTTTTGCTTTCTTTTCTTCCTTTCCTTTCCTTTCCTTCCTTCTTTCTTTCCTTCCTTCCTTTCTTAAAAAAATTATAAACAGCATTGTCATTTCCAAGCTCAAGTATCTTCGTATCAATGCAACCATCAGAAGGGTGGGATGTACGAGAAAAGACCACCCCAAATCCTCTCCATTTTGATTAAGGCATTCATTCATTCAGTCATCGCTACCAAGCACCCACTTTGTGCCAGGCACTGCTCTAGTCACTACACTACAGGAATGAACAAAACAGGCAAACACACTTGTCCCCTTGACATCGTGGTGGAGGAGATGGATTGGTGCCTATGGCTGGAGACTTGCCAATTCCTCCCAAATAATCTTTAGATGTTTCAATTGTGTTTGAATGACTGGGACCCACATATTGCTTTGCTAGGTGTTCCTCTAGAGCCACACAAGCAGGCAGAAGGAGAGGAGTCAAAGTACTTTCCATAAGGAACCCAGGTATTACAGAAGTGCATCCTGTCACACCCTGTAGTAGGTGTGATGCTGTCTCCTGAATCCAAAAAGGGTGTTGGAGACAGTGATACAGGAGCAGGCTCCTCAGGCAGCACAGGAAATTGAGAAAGACAGAGCTCAGTGTCCCCTTATGCCCCAGAGGCAGGGCAAGTGGTGCTAACTCTGTTCCCAGATTCCTAACCTCATCTGCCCAGCGGGTCATTCCACGAGGAGAGAACAAAGTGAGCCCGCATTTGGGGGCTGTGGAATAATCTGTAACAGAATTCTCAGAGCCAAAAGGGAGTGAGTTTCTACATCCTACAAACTCAGAGAAATACAAAAGAAAAGAAAAAAGAAGAGGGGAAATTAGCAGGAGCCCCGAGAGGAATTAAAAAGGGAATGCGAAGCAGCCTAGAGTCAAGCACCGCCAATCAGCAGAAATGGGGGCAGGCTAATCCCAATCAATGAAACAGACATGGAAATTACAGAACACTTTAAAGGAAATGCATTTTTACTGCTTCCTGAGCCATTGCAGGATTACAAAACAAAACAAAACAAAACACCTGATCTTTGGAGAGCTACTCTACTGAATAGATAAGAATGATTTGTAATTAGCAGACCAATTGTCTATGGAGGAGCTGCTTGAAAAAAATCTGTCCTTCTGAATGCTGTAGGTGCCCTGCACAATCCTTGCAGTCTTGTCTGAGCTATTAATCTCTTCATCGCAGCTTTTTATCAGAGAGAGAAAAGGAGAACAACTTTGCCCAGGTCCAAAGTGGAGAAATTTTGAATTTGCGATGTCCAAGCTCATGCAGTTACAGCAGGACAAGTTCAAGAAGGAGACCTGAGGGAGAGAGGAAGGGAACACACTCAACGGAAGAGAGCAAGAATCGAAAGAAGGACAGATGGAGAGAGAAGAGACAGTGGACAAAGACACAGAAAGGAACAGGAAGAAACATTTTAATGATGCGATAAGAGAGAGAAGTGACAGATCCTCTGCGAAAGACTCTCTGGATTCTCTTTGCAAATGCTTGGGGGTGGGGAGGAGGGGCTGGCTTGGGGGTGGGTGAGATTGGCTGCTGATTATCTGAGAACAGAAAACCTGTGTGATTTCCCATGGCATAAAGAGCCTTCTAGGCCGATGGGACAGCAATCCCGGGAAAGCTCAAGAAATTTCTCAGAATGCAGTAAAAAGTTGGAGAGGGCCAACTGCTAGTCCAACCGGGAGGCTGGAAGTCTGTTCTGCACGTCCTAGAGCAGCCCCCTCAGGCCCTGTAGTGGCAGAGAGGTGGGTTAGCGTGGACCTTTTGTGCTCAGCAAAGCTGTCCAAAAATCAGCGTTCCCTTCTGATGGGATCTGAGACTGATCCTGGGACTGGGGAAGAAAAGCTGTCCTGGGAACTTCTTTGAACAGCTACACCTCCTGCCCAGGCACTCCCTCTCTGGGTCCAGATCCCTCCTCCTTGGAGCAGCAGAACCCAGAGAAGAGCGAAGAGGTGACTATGGATGGAAAACATACCTCCCAGAAGAGGACACTTGGCTAAGGCAATCACAAATATGTCCAGAGGACAGATGTCCCAAGTAATGAGACTTTAATGCGGGAGTTAATGGGAACAGTACACGAGACCAAATGCCAAAAAAACAAGGAATAATGAGAGTGTTTGGGAAGCCTGCAGAAAGCAGTGACTCTTCTCCCAAACGCCACCAGGGAGCAGGGCCAAGGCCGTAGTCACCAAGCCTGGTCGGAACTCAGCCTCCAGGAGTCTTGAGATGGGGACAGTCACTTTCCACATGGAAGATCTAGGCTTCTCTTGTCCTCTACTAGGAGGGAAATGAGCCAAGGTCAGGGCTGAAAACAGTGCACAGGAGCCCATAATCCTGGGGAGAGCCAGGGAAACGGTGTCCACGGCCACTTCAGTTGGATAAGCACCCTAGTCAGGGGTCCTTATCTTGGAGCCCCAATCCTGACCATGATGAGGGGAGCTTGAGAGTGGATCCCAGGGCTCATGGGGTTTCCTGGGGTACCTTCCTTTTCATGAGCCTTTCAGGAAAGAGGGCTTGAGGGCACAAGAAATAGAAAGAGCAAGGAATTGGGAAGCAGGGCAAAGAGAATCAAGACAGGAAAAGAACAGAGCTAGAGTGGAAAGCAGAAGTGAGCTGGCTGAAATTCTGTCTTGTGTGCACAGTGCTAGACGTTATAAGTGGGGTGGCAGGGGGAGTGTGCTAAACGGAGCTGTTTGTGAGCTGTACATCACAGTAATAAAACTGGCAATGGCCCAAGGTCCACCCTCTCCCCCCACATGGTTTTCTCTAGCTCCCCTATTACTCTCAGGAGCTAGGGCTCATCCAGAATTGCCCTGGGCTCTTTAAATACTTTAAAGATTTTATGTTTGGGTTTTTTTTTTCCTCAATCAAAATCAGGGTATTTCATTTTGATTTTGGTTTTTATATTTTCTTTGTATTGCCTTCACTATCCTCAGCCAATATTACCTATTCTTGAAAAAGTGCCCTTAGGCCACCTGGGGCCCCTTTGTGCCCAATGTGAGGGTCATCAGCCCAGTTCTGAGGCACCTCATCAGTAAGCCATTTGTCTTTCGATCCCTTATGGTGACAACCTATCCCAGGGCAGAAGCAGGTTGGTCCTTGCTTTCTCAAGTAATCTAAATATCACCGACAATTTACATCTAGGCAGATGACAGCCAGCTGCCCTACTGGCCCCCCGAGGAAATGGAGATCAGCAATATACTTGCTGTATGACCTTTAATAAGACACTGAGCCTCTTTGAGTTGATTTCCTCATCTGTTAAATGAGCACCTACACTCAGATAGTGACAGAAGGATGCAATAAGACACCACCAGTCAAGTGCTTAGCAGGGTGCCAGGTACAGAGCAAGCCCTGGAGAACGGGAGCTCTTCTAAGTGTTTCCCCCCCGCCCCCTGCTGCATCCACATGACTTGAGTCCTCACCTAACTGAGATCTCAGATGCTCTTCAAAGCTGGCTTCTGGGGTTGCAGGGTGATGAGTTTGTGTCAGCTCCTGGCAGACAGTCCCCCTTTCGTTTCACTTGAGCAGAGGCAGAGGGGGCTCCCCAGTCACAGAGCAGCACTGACTCCTCCCAGCATGACCAAGAGTGCCCTTTGAGGACTCAGCAGGGCCAGAGGCTCTGCCCCAGCCCATGCAGCGGCAGTGACACTGGTGCCCAGCCCCTCCCCACCTGCTAACCCTGACAGAGAGGAAGGAACACCATCCCACCCACAGCAGCACAGCCTGCTGCTCCCCAGCTGCAAAGAGGAGTAAGAATTGGCAACAATGGCTGCACCTGGAGGCGCCACATCACCTGCCCCCAAACTCAGCTCACCCTACCCCTGCTCCATTGCTGTGATCAATCTCCTCAAAAGAATGAGCTTTTGGGAGGGCCTGGGGAAGCGCCATCAATTCACATTAGGGATCTACTGGCAATGCCCCCTGGAGCCCATCTTTCTGTGTTTGCCAACATTTTTACTTCATCGATGACTGCCTGGCCCAAGAGGTGACCTCATCTGAATGCCAAATTGCAGAGGCAATAACAGTTAGATGGACAGAAGGAGAAGCATGGAAAACACCAGCTCTGATCCCACACCTGGCCACATGCATTCCAGAGAAATTGGGTCCCTTTCCCCTCAGAATCAAATTAGGAATCTAAATTGAGCTCTCTGTCTATTGTCTCATGCAAGAATGTGGGACATTCTCTCTTTTTGTTCCCCACCCTTTCTGGGCAATTATTCGAGCTGTTTTCTGCACATTCATCTCTTTTCTTTTCCCCTCTCCCAATTTCTCCACTGTCGGCCCCGACACAGTGATACAGCATGAAGCTGATTTCCTTCAGGCCAGTCAGTAGTTATGCTTCCACATGAGAAGTGGCCCCTCCAAGAGGTCCCCATGGAGAGCCAAGCCGTGGTCTGCAGGGCTGCCATTCATTACGGGAACGCCTCCTCTGGGCACCTGCCTTTGGAGACAGCTGACACGGCTCCTAGGAGAGCAAGTCTCATTACTGGAGGCACTCTTTATTTCTGATGAATAACCAGCCGATCACCTATTTCATTCATCGGCCTCAGCCCCATGACTTATTGCTGCTTACAAGAATCAAATCTACCCTGAGAGGATAAAAATATGCTACCATTACATAGAGTCACAATGACGTGTCATGGGCTCTGAAAGCACTTCCAAGAGAGAAATGGTAGCAACATTTCCTGGGGAAGAATCAGTGTGCAGCCTCCCAAGGTGACTGCTCAGAAAAAAGACACATTAGGATTCGTATGCCCTGGTTCTTTCAAAGGAAGAATCAGGTACACTGCAGGCAAAGGCCTCAAAAATGCATGCCACAGAGATTACTTTCACCTAACAAATGGACCCAAATGCCCAACTTCATTAGCCATCCTGCCAGAAACTTCTCTGGACCCCTCACATTGTATTCACCTGGGCCCTGAGCTGTCCAGGCCCAGAGATGAAAGAGGGCAGCACTGGCCCAAGTGCATGCGCGTCTGTGGCTCACAATGCTGTCTTAGATATGCAGGGGCCATCCTGGAGGACAAGCCTGAAATCACCCACACGCAGGCCCAAAGGATGCCTGGAGGCGCCTGGTGTCTGGAAAGCTGAAACTCAGTGCTCTGGTGGGTCTCAGCATTCTCACCCATCTCTGGGAGAGAGAGGGAGAGAGAGAGCGAGCACGTGCGAGCGAGCACATTCACGACCCCAATTTTAATTAAGATTTCTGCCCACAGTTGTATTCAGTGGCCCGCTGCCAGGGTTCAACAACTCTTTGGCTTGTGCCATGTCTTCCTTCTTCAATGGTCTGTACTACTCAGATCTGACGATGCTTAGATCGGGCTATTGCCCTTTTAAAAATTGCAAAAAGACCAGGGAAGATGAACAGAAATCATTTTATTGGATGGAAGACCTGAACGAGGGAAGGCTAAAAAATGTAGAGAAGCTGTCACTTACATCTCTAATCTACAAGTTATTTCATGATGACTAAGAAATATGTATGTGAAGTAAAGCAGAATAAGTTTGCACTGGGCAAGATGAGGCTATGCAGTACCGTGGGAGGCATGCTGGCTCCTGGCTTCCAGATCGCACTCACTCACCATGATCTGGGAAACACTGGCATCGAATCCAGCCTCTTCGCACTTCAGTTGTCTCACTTAGAGAAATAGGAAGTTAGGTTAAGTGACAACTACAATAAAAATTCTATGCTCCTATGTTCATAGCAATGTTATCTACAATAGTCAAGATCTGGAAACAGCCCAACTGCCCATCAGCAGGTGAGTGGGTAAGAAAGATGTGGTCCATTTACACAATGAAATACTACATGGCTGTAAAAAAAGAAGGAAATCTTACCGTCTGTGCCATCATGATGGACCTGCAGACTATTATGCTAAGTGAAGCAAGCCAGTCAAAGAAAGACAAATACCATGTGATCTCACTCATATACAGACTCTAATGAACAAAATAAATTGATGAACAAAGTAAAACTACAGGCATGGATACATGGAACAGACTGACAGATCTCAGAGGGGCAGGAGGTGGGCGTGGTCTAGAAGAGATTAGCCAAAGAATGTAGATACATGTAGATAGAGCCCATGGACACAGACAACAACGTGGTCAGGGCCAAAGGAGGGGCTGGGTGGAGGGGGGCAGAGGGGGAGGAAATGGGGGACATCAGTCATAGTGTCAACAATAAAAAACAAAACTATGTGACCCTATAATAGGTGACAAGAGAAAAGTGCTCCTTTGCCTTTTCAGAACACTCTGCTTTTACTTCTAGAGAAGACGGAGAAGAGGAGGAATAAGAGGAACTATAACATACAAGGTTAGCAATCTGTCCTGAATGGCTTCGAAATGAGCCTGCTCTTGAGGGACTGAGACCCTGTGGGCATTTGCTGGTCAACTCTTCTACCAAACCCTCTTTCCTCTCTGCAATGTCTGCAAAAGAAGATGCTAAGCATACGAGGTCGCAAACGTGACTCAGAAAAATAATAGCTTAGAGTTTCCCAAGATAGAGAAAAGAGGAAAACGTCACAGCAAAAAGCATTTTACAAATGAACTGAACCTAGTCCCTGGTATACTCTGTCGGAGTCCCTCTCCCCCTGGCCAATCGCAGACATCTTCTACACCCGAAAGTTCAAACCACGATTTTGTGGTTCCACAAGATACATATTGTCAAGGGATATAACAAAAATTATAAGACAATGCACTTGAATTCACCATAATTTCAAAAACAGATCACCCAGGACTCAGAATGGGGAGAGTATGGCAGGGAAGAAGAGAGGTAACAGCCAGTAGCCGGTAGCTGGGCGTCAGTTCCAACAAGTGGCTGAGGTTCTCACCAACTACAGAAAAGAAGCCAGAAAGTTAAGATGTAAAGGCAATCCTGCCAGGCCCTGACAAATCAGGCAGTGAAACCAGAAAAATGAAGCTTCTTTTGGTGTGGCTCCCTTCTTTTCCAGATTCATGGGCATGTCTGGCTGGGGCCAGTGAATAAGCCGCTTTCCATCAGCTCACTTTTTCAGCTGTCTGAACCACTGCTCTCCACACAATTGATCTGAATCGACTGCACAGTCAATCTGATCTCTCATTAAAATAGATTGAAAAGAATGCACAGGACTTTTTCTCTACCTGTGCCTTGGTGGCCTAGAACTGTAGGTAACCTCTTGGTATCTTAGCAGCAGGTTCCTTCAAATGCATGTGTTCTGGGCCTGGGGCAGGAAAGAGGGACAAAGGTGCATGCATTCTGGGCATGGGGTCAGGTGGGAGAGGACATGAAGACAGCAAGTAGTATACAAGAGAGGACTGCCATGTCCAGGAATTTTTGAAAAGTATTTACATGGCTGACCTGCTGAATCAAGAATGAACCCTGCTAGCCTCATGTGTCCAAGGTAACAAACAACCACTTTAGAGTTTGCAACATATCTTGCCCACAGTATGTGAGCAGGGGACCTCTGTGGAACGAACGCACATGCATGTAGCTGCAAGCATGTCAGAAACCGAGCACAGCCTATGAGCAACACCATCCACGTCTCACCTGATTTCCTTCCTCCTTCTCCTACTGTGCTACTTTCTGTTCTCCTGGTGTCCTTCCCTAACCACTCCTCTGTAACTCTTCTTAAATTTTCCACAATTTCACTGCTTTTCCTACATGATTTTTTTTTAACCTTTTTTTTACTGAAAGAAAATGGAAAACATGCAAGACAAAGACCTTCAGTCCAAGGCAAGATGGTTTTGTTCCTCCTTCCAACTGCTATATTTGAAGCAAAAAAACAAGCTGACTTTCTGTTCAAAGGAATTCATCCTAATGAGCCCACGGTGCTTCAACAAATGGAAGGTTTGGAGTGATCTGACAATTCATTGCCCAAGAACCCAAGAAGAGAACTCACTAAATCAGTCAGCAAAGTGGTCCGGCAGTTATGTAGCCTGTGAGGAAAAAGCAGAGTTTCGGATTTGTAATTATTTTCTAGAGGGAGAAAAAAGTGGAACAAAGTGCTCCCTGATTCCTCTAGAAATAAGCAGAGGAAGCCAAAGAGAAAAGACCCTCTTGCCAACTATAGGGGTCACCTCTTAATACTTTTTTCCTTTTGCCTAAAACCATCTACCTACTCAGGTTTTTTTCTCCACAGCCCCGAGCAATCCTCCACCACCACCCCAAAATTTCCCCATCCCCCCATCACTGTGCAGGACAGCTCTGACTTCACCAACAGCATCTAAAGCATCCTAATAGCTTCCTGACCCATCTGGTAATTAGCCATTTCTTAAAACACCACACAGTTCCTCCCTCAGAATGATTCTCATCTCCAAGACACTAATGAACCAACTCGGGGTGAGAAGCGGATAACAGGTTTAAATGTGAGACAGCTTCTATGGAATTGAATGTCAAAAGGAAGCCAGGCTCCTGGGGCACTTCCTGGGCAGAACCCCTGCCCTTGGAAAACATCAACAGTCCCTCAGTGAACACACAGCCCCAGAAAAGCACTACAGAAGCTGCTCATGAAACTGAAATCAGTGGGTACCTGGCCAGGTGGTTCAGTGCGTTAGAGCATTGTCCCCAATACACCAAAGTTGCAGGTTCAGTCCCTGGTCAGGGTACATATAAGAAGCAACCAGTGAATGCATCAATAACTGAAACAAGAAAATGTCTCTCTCTCCCACTCCCTCTCTCACCCCTCTCTCAAATCAATTAAAAAAATTTTTTAAAAAAGGCTTTAAAATTGGTGGATGCCTGCGGCCCAGCAGCTGGAGCCTCAGCCTGGGCAGGTGAAAAGGAGAAGCTGAGGCAGGGATCCTGGTAGGAAAAGGGGTTTTGATTGGGAAAGGCGGGCCTCTGTGTTTCTCCGGGTGTGGCTCTCCAGGTCCAGAACGTGGGTTCCTCTGCCCACCTCTGTCTCCTCCCTGCTCAGTGTGACTGTGCCCATCTGTTAGAGTCACCAGAGAGCTGATAAAGGGTCCAGCAGAAGTAACACCTGCTGGTCGGTAGAGTAATAATATGGGTGTAATAATTTATAGTTGTAATTTGAACATGTCACCTAGAATGTCATATGGTGTGCTTGAGTGTGATATTGTTATATTACAGATTTGTATGCTTATGATTTTGAAGTAAGAGTTTGTAATAAAAAGGGGTGCTATTTGTGTCAGACCCTGCAATTTTTTTCCCTTATAGACAGGATGGCAACATCTAATCACTTCTGGAAAAGTCTAAATCAGTTCTTTCCTGAAGGGACAGGAGAAGTGAACAGAAGACCTGACACCTAAGGAATGCGTGGGCACGTGCAGGGGCCGGGGGTGGGAGGGATTGGGCGCTGGCCAGCCTGGGAATCCAGGAGAAGGCAGATGCTTGATCCTCACGCAGCATCTTTCTTTTCACCCCTTCCAACACTCCCACCAATACCCCTTTCACTGAGGCAGGTCTCTTCGCTCAGCCCCTGTTTGCCCAGCTACCATTTTCAGGGAGAATCACACAGGAATAAGCTCCTTGCCTTTTCAGAAAGGAAATGTCTTTGGTGAACTACTTCAAGGAGTACGTAACCAAGTGCATGCCCCTTTCCCCACAGCCCACTGAAGAATATGCGTTCTCTCTTGTCCCCCATTCTCCTCGGGGAAAACTCATTATGCTGCAAATATTTACCTCTTTCTCTGTCATTCTCTCCTGTGTCTTATCCCAATTCCTCAACAAGACATTTTGCACATATTGCTCCCCAAAATAGCAAGCAGCGACCTGTGAGGTGTGAGCAAAGTGACATGAGCGTGGTAACCTGCACCCCCATGAGTCAGTGAGCAGCTCCCTGAAATATGCACACTCACCCTGACACACCTGGGAGGAGGTCGCCAGGAGATGCTATATGCCTGACTTATCCAAAACTAAAAGATAAGTTCCCCCCACCTGCCCAAGGTCACTCATGGAGTGTCCTAAATGGCTCTCTCATGCTGTCTCCCTCCCCCCGCCCCAACACAGAGATAGGCATTGTCCCCTACCCAACAAGCACCAATATGATGGTTTCCAAAGCACTGATCAGGCGAGACTGCAGCTGCTGGAGAGGTGCTGTGAACTGAATAAAATCAGGAGTTGAATTTGAGGGAGAAGCATCCCATATTTACATAATGGTCCGAGGGCTGAAATTCATCTCCATTCCCATAGTTACCTCTCTTCCCAGACCCCAGAGAAAAAGTGCCCCCAGTGGCATCACCACTGAGCCATATACCTATATACCCTAGTGTGGGGCAGGGAGATCAGTGGTGTAAGGAGGGGAGAAAACACCAGGAGCAACCATGCATCTCCAGGGACAAAAGCCAGTGGAAGCCAGGCCAAGGCCAGCATCCAAACACCATCAGTATCCTTCTACGTGATGATGAATAAACTCAGTAGGAGGTGGCAAGGTCAAGGGAGGGGGCAACTCTGAAAAAGCAAAGAACAACAGCTCAAAGAAAGATTTGTGAGAATCAACCAGAAGGCCACAGCCAGAGTGAACAGTGCGACGATAAGAAGCCAAGACTACAGGGGAAGGTGAAAGGAGACAGCCCTCTGGGGCTGAGGGGAGAGATGGAGGCATGATAAGGACCAAGTACATCTGCTTGCCCACAGGCAGTTCCTTCTCTGCATTCCAAGGTGAGCAAACAGAATTCTTCATCAGACAAGACCTGAAGGAGGGAACGTCTTGTCCTTATTTTGCTGTCCATCCCATCTGCCTTCTGCATTTGAGAACCTGCTCTGACCACAGATGATTTGTCACAATTCTTCCATCAGCTTCCAGGACTAGTCCAGTAGGGAACTTACTACCTGAGAAATAGGATGGGCCTGGGATGGAGGGCAGTGGCCCCGTCCAGTGGTGATGAATGAGGGTCATCAACAGGACTCCTGGAAGCATTCTAATTCTAACACCTGAGTTTGTCAGTATTGAAGTACCCACACTTTGAGGACTTGACTCAATTAGACCTGCCAGGGAGTATCATCCTGTCTCAGCATCCCCAGTATCAAAGGGGAGAAAAACTACGCCCTGAAATTTCTATCTGCCTCTCTTCATCAAGGTACAGGTGACTAATGCCCAAAGCAGTGAGGGAAGAAGGTTCTCAGGACAAAAGAAGAGCAAGCAGAGTGCAGAGATGAGTTAAAGGTCTATGGCTCAGGGTGGGGGGCTGCTAGGTGCACTCAGAAGGACTGGTTACTGGGGCAGTGCACACCTTGTGTGTTAGAAATGGAGGTATTCCCTAGGGCAGAGTGTGTTCCCTGAAAGGACTCTGTTGAACCACATCCGGCCATTCATCATCACAAGGGGACTGGAAGCAAAACTAAGTCGACATCCCCTGGGTTCTTGTTTCCTTGAGTTGTACAAAGAGGCCAGTTTCCTGTTCTCTGGGCTTTGGGGTAGGAGGCAGTCAGGGTGAAACCATGGACTACCTACCATATTTTGAGCTCTTGGTATAAGTTTTGGTAGGAGGCAGCTCCCACCACCTCCCTAATGTAAGGAGTGAAAGATGCCCAGCAGGTTTAGCACAGCAAGAAGTGTTCACTCAGAGAGTTCTGCCTACCGGGCTTAAAAGAACAAGTCCTCCGGGCTCAGCACAGAAGATAAGCAGCCCTTGGTCAACACGGAAAGGATAAACCTTTATTCCTTCTTCCCCCAGGAGGCATCCTTTGTATAGTGCTCCCATTTCTAACACCATCCGGTTTACACTAAATCAGTTGGTACTCTTTTCAGTAAGGTTCCAACACTGGCCAATTTCCTTCATTGAAGATGATGCTCCAGTTTAACCCAGAAAACCAAACGTACTAAGAGCCTCCACCAACGAGCCCACACATGCCCTAAAAACCAAGCCCTGGACCCCCATCCAGAAATACAGAATTTGTAAAATTCTTATACTCAAACTTCATGGACCCCACCAATCCTTACTTTAGAAATCCCCCTACAACACCAAGCATGTGTTCCCAGTTCTGAAGAAATGGAGAGGAGGGTACAAGAGGCGCTGATTTAGTGCATGTCAAAGAAGCAAGGGTGAAACTTGACTTTAGACAGTCAGGAGAGTCTTGGCGATGCCTGCCGAGAGTGAAGAGGACCAGGCGAGCGTGTTAAGAGGGGTTAAGGCTACGGGAGCCTGGGGGCTCTCACCTGTGGATGTTCATCTCCCGCGGAGGGCGGTGGGCCTTGTCATAGGAGACCTTGGCGAAGACACCGGCCACGATGACGAAGGCGATCACCCCGCAGGTGATATAGACGGTGAAGTTGGTCTTGTCCTTCTCCGGGTCGTACTTGTTCTCGGGCCCCGGCGACACCACCTTGGTGCTGGGCGTCTGTACCCACACCGGGCTCTGGTAGTTGTTGCATTGGCGCTGGTCCAGCTTCTCATGGCGCTTCTTGCAGCAGAAGCGGTAGTAGCAGGTGCCGCAGCAGTACAGGTAGCCGCTCTCACTGTTGTTACACGCGAACTCCTTGTCGTACTGGCCGCTCACGTCGTAGTAGCCCCAGCACGTCTCATAGGTGACAGCCGCGCTGGCCGCCGCCACCGCCGCCGCGGACTGCTCCCGCCGGCTCCCCGCCTCCGGGACGCCGGACGCCCGGGCGGTGCCGTTCAGCTCGCGGCCGCCCCGGGCCAGGGCGCCCCCGGGACGCCGGCCCCCGACGGCAGCTGCGCGGGCGCTCAGGGTCCGGTTGGCGGCGCGGCCGCGGGCGGCGCGGGCGCCGGGCAGCAGATCCAGGGACTCCAGCGAGAGCAGCAGAAGCAGCAGGAGGCGCCGCGGCGCCATGGCGGGGCCGGGCGGGAGGGCGCGGGTAAGCTTCCGCGTCAGGCCGCTCCTCCGGCCGGCGGGCTCCGAGACGGGCCGCGCGGGCCGGACTGGCGGCGCTGGGCGGTCAGTGGCACCGGGGCGACGGCGCCATCGAGGCGCGAACGGCGGCAGCGGGGACGAGGGCGCGCCGTGCGCACAGACCGGCCCGGCACGGGCTGCTCTGCTCCTCTCACGCTGCGTGCCGGCTCTGCGCTCCCCCTGCGGGCTCCGCGCGCCTCCCGGGAAGCCCCATCCCCCGCCGGCAGCGGCACGGCCCGGCGCTCGGCTTGGCTCAGGCAGGACCCGAAGCGCAGCTCCGGGAGGCGGCGGCGGCGTGGTCCCGTCCGAGCGGGTCCTGCGGGACAAGAAAAGGAGCCGGTCACGGGTGGGGGGAGCGACTGGTGCTCCGGAGGCGGGAGGAGAGCGGAGAGCGGGGAGGGAGAGCGCAGTCCTCGAGGAGCGAGGCTCAGGGCCAGGAGGGGTGCAGAGCCCACTCTCGAGACGGGTCCCCCCCGACCCGGCGTGTTGGCCACCGAGGGCGCACGAGCCGCCCCACCGGGCGATGCTCCGCCGCCGGAGCCCCAGACCGCCCGCCCCTCAGCGCGCTCCCGCCGCAGGCTGACTCTCTGGGACAGAACCGGCTGCGGCTGGGGTCAGGTGGCGGGTTTGGGGAGCGCGGCGGCTGGACTTCACTCACTCACCATGCCCGGCTTGTGACTGCAGAGGCGGCGGCCAGGCGGGAGCGCAGCAACCGCAGCGAGAGAGTCGGGAGCCACCGGCTCGCCGCCTGCACTGGTGCCGGAGCGTATTCGAGAGGAGCGAAGGAGACACACGCACTCACACTCCCGCACACTCGGGAGCGCCGCGAGGAGAGGGGATGGGGGGGAGGGCAGCGGCTCACTGCCGCCCACGTTTACACGCGCGGGCGCCCGGGGGAGGGGGTTGGGGGAGCTCCTCTTTGCTTCTTCCCCCTCGCGGTACTTGAAGCTTCGCATCACCAAAGCCCAGGACACCGTTAATCAACAAGGCGAACCAAGCAGGCAAAGAGGGAGCCGAGAGTAGGGCGGGAGTGTAGCCTCTGTGGCTGGCCCGCGGGGGACCAAACCTTCTGTGCCTGTGCCGGGTCCAGCCCTGGCGGCAGGTCCCACCCTACCGGCCGCGCGCCGCCAGAGCGGGAGTTGGGGTTTCCGCAAGCCTTTGCCACTCCCTAGCGGCGACGCTTGCTGAGGCGAGATGAGGTCAAACCCATTGCTACAGGTTCCTAAACTGAGGCCAGGGTTCCGGTGGCTTCTGTGAGTTACGGAGATACCACTGAGCAGGGCCTGCACTCTCTTCCCCTTGGACACTCTGCTTCCCGCCCCGCCTCTAGCATGCACACAGGCACTAGACAGCACCAGCGCTGGTGACCCCTCTTATTCCCTCTTCCCAGGACTTTTTCCAGAGCATTGGGGCAAGAGTTAGACAAGCTGTCTGAGCCGCTAAGACTCAGTATTGAAATCCCTCTGCTGTCGCCGGCAGGGGTCGGGGTGAGGGGTGAAGGGGTGCAAAGGGTGGGTTCTTCCTGTATGGTTGCTGATCTGGACTGTGGAACGAGGCCCAGGTCTAACTCTCAAAGTCATGAGGCTATCCTAAGAAAGAGTTACAGTCATCCTCTTTGGTGTATGCCAATGGAGGAGGTGAGGAAATAAGAACAAAAAGTAGTGACCACTGTCCAGCTCCTGCCCACCTGCCCTGGCCTTGTGTGCAAGGTCCAGAGGGCTTAGGCTGAAGGCAGAGAGCAGGTTGTGAGAGTGTGGGGGTCAGAAATTGTCCTCAAGGCTCTCCATTCAGTTCCATTCATTTGTTACCCCAACCAAGAATTCTCCATGAGGGAAAGACAGAGGGCGTCTCCTCGGATCTGCACAAAGGATGACGTGGAGCAAGAACGCAGATTCCAAGGCACAAGGAGACATTGATCCTAGGCTGGGAGGCGCAGAAACTCCACACTTGCTGCTGTCTCTCCATTCCCCCCCTCTTCCTCTGTACTCCCTCCCATTCCCTCAACTTCCTCTCAGCTGCCACCCTCTTCTTAATGTTTCTCTTCTAGAACCATGTATTTAGTGCCTACTCTCCACCAGGCACTGTGGTAAGTGCTGAGATAAAGGATGAAGAAGACAGTCCCTTCCTTCAAGGAGGGGACAGATAGGCAAATGATCACCCATGATAAAGATGGGTACAGAGTGCTCTGAGAGCACAGGTAACAGGTAACCCCTAGCCCTGGATGGGAAAGGTGGGAGTCAAAAGCAGCATTCTCTAATTGATGATGAACAGAATCTTGAAAAATGAGCAAGAGCTAACACAGCAAACAAGAGTGGAAGGACACTTCTTGCAGAGGGGAACATCATTAGCAAAATCAGGAAGACGTGAAGTAGTGAGGCTGTGTGAGCAGGGCATAGAACAGATTAGCATAAACTCTGAGGGAGTCTTCCAAATAAAGCTGGCAGAAGGGCATTGATCCCCTGCCAAGGGACTAGAATTTATTCTACAGGAATTACTGGTGGGCTTTACTCAAGGGGAAGACACTGTCAGACTTACATGTTCACTGGCTCTCTAAGTCAACAGGAATAAAGAGCACTGGATGGGAGAAGAGCAATAGGAAGCTGCTCTGACAGGCCAGGTAAAAGTCTGAAGGGATGCAGCAAATTACTGGTAGTTGGTTCTCATCGTGCAGATGACAATCATAGTCAAAAGAGTAGGTTCAGGACAGCAGTAGTGATGGACATGTTGAAATAGCTTTAAGAGCTCTAAGTGAAGCTATCCAGCACAAGGATTTCAAGCTTAAGAGAGCAAATGAGAAAGGCATATGCATTTGGGAATCAATCATAATATTTTCTTGATCCTCATACTGTAGGCAGGTTATAAGTCAGTCCCTGCCCTGTCTCTTCCCAGAGCTTTCACCTCTTCGTTATTCCAGAATTGCCCATTTCACACCCAGGAGCATCCTCACAGTGGGTAGAAATGTGTCTTTCTCATGTGGGATTTTATCAAGATTCAGTCAGTGGCAGTGAGTAAGGGAAATTGCTTTGGTTCCTCAGACCACCACCACCTACAAAAATGTTCTGAAGCCCTGTGCTCATAGATGGTGGCATCAACAGACTCACACAAAATAAGAATGTCAAAGAGCTAGATAGGATCTTAGGGCTTATTTATTCCAACCCTTACTGCAGTACACTATATTTCTTTTTTTTTTTTCAATTACAGTTAACATTCAATAGTATATTAGTTTTAGGTGTATAGCGTAGTGGTTAGACATTTATATAACTCATGACGTGATCCCTTGGATAAGTCTACTACCTGCCTGGCGCTATACATAGTTGTTACAATACTATTGACTATATTCCCTATGCTGTACTGTTCATCCCTGTGACTGTTTTGTAACTGGCAATTTGTACTTCTTAATCCCTTTACTGACACTTCCAGCCGCCCCCCCCCCACTATATAGTAGTCCAGGTTGGTTGCCTATCAACACCCATTTTTCTACTTTCTCCTTCTAGTTTCAATACTTCAATTGTTGACAGTATGGAACTGTTCTCTCTTTGTGGATATGACTCATTAAAAAGTTCCAGAGAAGAATGATATTTTTAAACACCTATACCAACTTCAGACAGCCCTTAGACTCAGTGGAGAGTGACCCAATCCCTGGCTCCAGAAGACAGATCCTAGTTGGGATGAACCAACCATAATAATATCATTCCCCTTGCCAATGATTGATTAACAATGAACATGTGATCCATTTCTGGCGAATACAAAGCAAGGGAACTGTTGAGAGATTCTGGGGAGATTTTCCTTGCTCGCAAAACTAGTGGTGAGTCCTCTATTTTTTTGACTGTTGTTTCTCAGGATGTTATGACCCTGAGATGGGGGAGGGAGTGGCAGAAACCAGTCATTAATGGAAACTGATAGTCAATTTAATAGTCCTTAGTGCTGCTCACTGTCTCTACCTTCCAGGCATATAGTAGAATTGCAATTCTACTGATTTGTGAGTAGAAGGGGAAAGTCACTTAGTACTAAATCGTCAGCAAACTGTGAGTAGAAATAACATGTGTTATTTCTGAACCAGAGCACCTAACTGCCACTTCAAAATACTCTAAAGTTCTAATTTTCTTCTGGCATAGTAATCAGCAATGCCCTATGTGAAAGTGGCTTTGTCAGATTGTAAGTGACAACAGTGAGTAGATCCCGCAGGTGATAATAAAAAGTTCACTGTGGACATGTGGTGTGAGTAAAAATGAACTATTTAGTCTTAAAGCTACTGGAATGGGGGTTTGTTACCACACCATATCCAATCCCATCCTGACTGATATACTGAAGATGGAAGATGGAAAAATTAAAAGAACATTTTTGAGCCTCTCATAGAACTATGCCCAGGGCTCTCCTAACTCTACTCTTCTGGTAATGTGAAATAAAATCTCCATTTGTGGGCCCTGGCTGGCTAGCTCAGTTGACTGGAGTATCACCCTGATACTCCAAAGTTGCAGGTTTGATCCCTGCTCAGGGCATATACAAGAATCAACCAATGGATACATAAATAAGTGAAACAAATCTCTTCCTTCCTCTCCTGATCTAAAATCAATTAAAAAAAAAATGTCCATTTGTGGAATCCTATTTGAATTCAGAGTTTCTCTTAGAAGCAGTCAAAGTCATTCTAATGGATACATTATGTGTTTTCATCTCCATTCTGACTTGCTCTCTAGGTCTAGGGTTTCTACCTAGCTATGCAAATTTGTATTAATCATATCTCCTTCATAGAATTCAGTTTTCTCTAAGTGGAAGGAGTGTTTTCTAACAAGCCATTTCTATCACGTCTTCCTACTATGGTTTCATGGCCCCATACAGTCTGGTCCTCTGCTGTCCTTCTGAGCTCATACCCAACTGCTCCCTCCTTACTCCCACCAGCCACACTGGTGTCCTTGCTGTTCCTCAAAGCCTTTGCATTTGTGGTCTTCCTGGACCCCCTTCAGGCTCCAGATGTGTGCAGGGCTCTAGGTTTCTGCTGCAACACTACTGATCAAAGAAGTTTCCCTGACCACCCTAATGAAGATAGCACAATCATCACACCACTACTCAACATTTCTCCCATCACAAACTATCTTCCCCTGTCATAAGGCATTTTTCATCATGGCATTTACCACCAACAGATACACTTCCTTTTTTTCAATTTTTTTTATTGTTTAATAACAGATGTCCCAATTTTCCCCCTGTTGTTCTCCCCTGCATGCCCACCCCCTGCTCCCACAGTCAGTCCCCACCCTGTTGTCCATGTCCACGGGTCCTTCATACATTTTCCTTGACTAGTCCCTTCTCCTTCTTTCCCTTGTTGTCCCCCTCTCCCCTCCCCTCTGGTCACTGTCAGTTTGTTCCTTATTTCCATGTTTCTGGTTCTATTTTGCTGGCTTGTTTGTTTTGTTCATTATGTTCCAATTATAGGTGAGATCATGTGGTGTTTGTCTTTTGTCACCTGGCTTATGATAAACTTTCATGTAAAGTGTTTTGAACAATTCTATTCTTATATCTTCCACTGGGATGTCTGTTCTTGATTGACCTTTGTTGTCTGTTTTGATTGTTGCATTCTCAGTGACTAGAACCATGCTTGGTGCACAGTAGGCTGTGGTAGACCCAAAAGACTCATCTCCAGTTGACAGCTTCTTGGGGGCTGGCCTCAGATATAGAAACATCTCTTTCCTGGGAACAAGCTGTCCTTCCCTGGGTGGCCCACCTCCATAGACTAACCAAGCTGAGGGTATCAAGTCCCAGCCATTTCAGCCCAATGCAGAAACTCTGATGGACTGTATTTCCTCCAAAGTTCCAGAACTCCCTGAGGCAAAGGCTTTGATGGATCTGTATTGCACCTACCCACTCCTGCTTCCTCTCCCATTTCCACAGGTGCTGATCCCTGAAAATGAGCCAAGCCTGCATGCCAAAGTTTGTCTCAGCATCTGCTGCAAGAGATTTGATCCTACAAAATAGGCAACCAGTAAGTATATGTTGAATGGGTGAATGAATGAATGAGTCTATAATCCCCAGAGTCCTTCAATGGCATCTCTGTAAATGATTATATAGCTTCTGCTTTAGCATGTCTAGTGACAAATTAGAAACGATCTCCTAAGGCCATAATATTCCAATGTTAAATAGTTCTAATAGAAAGTACATTTGGTTTCATTATTGTTGCTCATAGGCAAACCAATTTATTGGTTTATATTGAGATTATGGTTGACTAGAGTCTTTTTCACACCTGTACTAGTTAGGATGACTTTTTGTGTCCATGTGAAGTGCTTCATACATATTTTAGTTACTTTTAAATTTTGAGCCCATTATTCCAGACCTTTAAGGCTTCTAGGAACCTATCATCTTATATGCTATTTCTGTCAATGTAGTGGTTATTTGTTCCTCACCTCCCAACAATCTTCCCCCTTTCTTTCAGCCACAGTCTCTGATCTTTATTCAGAGATTTATCCTCTGATTCCATGGGGGCTGCATGAGATTCCATGTAACCTACATATAAGTTGAACAACACATCTCAACTCCTCAGCCCAAAAATCCAGACAGAGTAAGTCAGAGACAGAAGCTCTACCAGTCAGATGACCCACAGGAATTGTGTAGGCAGGACTGAGAGAGATGCTCACTCTTTTCCCTGGAAGGAGGTAAGCACGGCAGCATGGCACCTATCTTGTCCTGTGAAGGTGGAGCCCAGGGCTTCCAGGGCCCCATAAGAAGCCTGAGAAAGGAGCCAGCAGGATACTAGGCTGCACCAAAGATGGAGGAAGCACAGTCCTGCTGGCAGCATTTGAATCTTGAATCCAGCTTCATCTGAAGCCTGCCTACATCTGCACTTTTACATCACCAGAGCCAATGTATTCTTACTCCAGTTAAGCTCCTTTATACTGGATTTTCTTTCTTCAACTAGAAGGGTCCTACCTGATACAGTTGACCTCACAGTTGATCGACATGACCAAAGTTTTAAGTTTATTGAAATGGTTTTGCCCTCCTCTGAATGACCTGGTACACCCCCTGTTCTGTTTTATAGCAGATGAGGCCTGGGGGCTAGGGATGAAAGAAGCTGGATAGGTCAACATGTGGGAGATGTAACAGGTGGCCATTCATAGTCGATGTCATCAGGTGTCTCTAAACAGAGAATTTAGGCTAGGTCATCTAGCCTAAAAGCAACTGAAAGAAGGTGTACATACAGATAAGTTTGTTCCTGGCATGAAACCCACATCAGAGTGGGACAAGGTCAGAAGGGAATGAATGACCAGCTGTTGAAGGTTATTACAAAGGTACAATCAAGCTTACCAAACCCAGTGTCCAAGGGACACATCAGTTTTGGATATTGCCAGAAACATAGTATCCATTCAGATAGCTAGAAGAGAGTCGATGTACAAGATTGAGGGATCTAAACAATTATCCACAGAACCAACAGAGTGGATTGGTTAGGAGCAGGACCCCGATTGTGGTGGCGGCATGGAGTATTGGCGGAGTGATGCTGGGGGAGTCAAAATCAGGATCTAGACAGTGTCTGTGGTCAAAAGGTTTAGCCAACTGAGCCAATGTGGGGAGGTGCATAAAGAGGTTCAACTGGGAGGTTTGTTCCCTTGTGTGACTGACAGCAACAGTGACTTGAGGAGTAACATGGGAGCTGGAAGCCATGGCTAGTTCTTAGTTGAGATTGAGAATGGCGTTGAGATAGATGGGGGTGACCCAAGCCACTGCCATGTTTTCTGTTTCAGACAGATCCAGTAGGTGAAACCAGCAGTGAGACATGGGGTTGGGGGATCAACTTTAAGAGGAGTGGGGCACTGACAAGGGCAGCGGGACGAATAGCATTTTGTGACAGATTATTGATGGCTACTCCTCCTAAAATGAGAAGGAGTCTATTTGTCCTCCCTTTGAAGTTAGACTGGCCATGAACTTGCTTTGGCTTTGACTTGAATGTGACAGAAACGATGCTTCACCAGTTCCAAGTCTAGCCATTAAGAAGCCTGAAAACTTCCACATTCTTGAGATGTATCCACCATGTAAGAAGCCTGGGCTATCTAGAACACTGAATAGTGAGAGGCTATGTGGAGAGAGATCCTAGAAGATGAGGTGCCATCTCTGACATCTGATTCTCAGAGAATCAGGCTCAAAGGAGACCAGAAGAAGAACCATCCAACTGAACCCAAGCCAACCCACATAATCATGAGAAGTAAAAGTCTGTTGTTGTTTTATGTGTTTCAAGCCAGCAAGTGTTTATGATGGTTTATTACAACACCGTACACAACTAGCACCATCCACGGTATCTAAGCAGAAATGTATTAGGACCAGCATCAGTCCACAAGATGTCTGAAGCTGTTTTTTGTAGCTGCTAGGGATGCCATAATAAAGTTCCACACACTGGGTGGCTTATAAAACAAAAATTGCTTGTTTCACAGTTCCAGAAGCTAGAAGACAGGTCAAGGTGTTGTCAGGGGTGGTTCCTTCTGATGGCTAAGAAGGCAAGGTCTTTCCCAAGTCTCTCTCCTTGGATGTAGATGTCCATCTTCATGTTTCCAGGTGTTCCCCTTGTATGTAATTCCATCTCCAAATTTCCCTGTTTTAATAAAGACACCAGTTATATTGGATTAAGGTCTACCCTAATGACTTTATTTTAATGTTATTACCTCCCTAAAGTCCCCATCTCCAAATAAGGTCACATTAGGAGTTACTGGGAGTTAGGAATTCACCATATGAATCTAAAGGTTGGGAGGATGCACAATGCAGCTCATAACACCTGCTAAATGATGTTCTCTGTATAAAACATTATGAAAATGTGTGCAAATGAGAAAAGAAGGAAGAAAGGCCATGTTTGCCACCATCTATTATGAGAGGGATGTTAGAAAATGCCAGTTTAGGGTTATACCAGAAATGACTGGTATTTTTCCTACCTATTTCAAGTCTCAAAGGAATTGCTCAGTGAAATAAGAGAGATTCCAAATAGGGAGCAAAGGAAAGGGAATGTCTTCCCCTGGCATTCCCCACCTAGAGATGGAGATGAGGGAGCTGGCGTCATGCATAATTGGAGCTCTAGAATTGTGGCATTTCAGAACTGGATGAGCACACATGAGTTTATATTCTCCAGACTCTTTCTCCTAAGCTTGTGTCTAGTCATATGAGGACAAGAGTGTAATTTCAACTCATCTCCATGGCTAGTCTGGCCTAGGACTAACTCCTTTCTGCATTTACTTATTCATTCTTTATCATTTGTGCTGCCAATCAGTCCTTCAATTAATATTTAATGAGCCCCCACTATGTGCTAGTCACTGGGTGGACCTCAAAGTACAAAGAAATAAATTACACTTTCTGACTTGCATCTGTAATCCAACTTAGAGCCTCATGGAACTACCTCCCCTTTGCCACATACGAGATGTTATCAACTGAATGTCTGTGCCCTTCAATTCATGTGTTGAAACTCTAGCCCCCAATGTCATGGTGTTTGGAGGTGGGGCCTTTGTAAGGTAATTAGGTTTAGATGAGGTTATGAGGGTTGGCCACAAGGATGGAATCAGTATGCTTATAGGAAGAGGAAGAGATCAGAGCCTTTCCTGACATGTAGAACACAATAAGAAGGCAGCCATCTGCAACCCACCAGTGTCAGATGTCATCACCAGACCCCTGCCCTGCTGGCACCTTGATCATGGATTTTTGGTCTCTGAAACCATATTAAAGAAACTCCTGGTACTTAAGCTACCCAGTCTTTAGTATTTGTCATGGCAGCCTAAGCTAACTAAGACACCAGAGGTTGGAACGTACAAGTATGTTTCTGAGAGGACTTAAGAAATGTTTTTTCCCCTAGCTGAATATCTGCCAGCTCCCTAGGTCAGTTAGGTCATGAGCCTCACCTAGGAGGATGCCTCAGAGACTCGAAACACCTGAGGAGACATCCTGGAAACACAAGTGAAAAGTCTGGGCATGGGCCATATGTGAGCTCAGTGTCTTCATGGCTTCTTGAGAAATATCCCTGCAGAGAGGGCTGCTTTTTCTGCAGTGATCATCTAGAACTCTGAAATGTGGTTTTCTTCATGTTTGTTCCAACATCATTAGCCAGGATAGGTGGATTTGCTTGCTCTTTTATATTTTTAACTCCAAAATGTAGACCCCTGCTCTTAGAATTGATCTGGTTATTGTGTCTATCTTAAGAGTAAGGTTACAGCACAAACTGACTGAAAATTTTGTTTTTTTTTTCCCCTTCTAACATATATAAAGCAGTTCTGTACTCCTAAACATATGTGGAGTCAGAAAAGAGCTTGCTTTAGCTGTCTGTGTTTTGGATGAACTTGTACTGAGCCATTTTCAATGGACATACTTAGTTGGATCTATGGAGTATGATTTCTTTACATAGCATTGCAGCCAGTCACTCCCTATGGCTAGAACAATGTTCTATGCTGTAATGCCCTTATCCTGTGCTCATGTCAGGCATCACTAATCAATCATGGACTCCTATTCTTCTGAGACTAGTGATAGCCTCAGAGAGCCATTCAACACACAAAACTCCAAATATCCAGCAGAGATTAGCTATAGTTGGAATTACCACAAGGAATAAATCCTATTTGCCTAACAGTTCAATGAAAAGAGGCTGTCAGAATGGTTCAAGCATAATTCTATTACTTTAGGTAGATACGGTTTTAGAATTCTGTTTTAATTCTCTATCCTTCTTGCGCCAAACTGAAACATTTATGAAAGGAAGGGGGTGAGATTGCAAGGCACACCAACATCGATGGTTCCTGTGTGCTCTTTACTGAAACATGTCACTGATTTATAGCCCGAGGAAGTGCACACTGGGGTTACCGCTTCCATCAAACAGTGATAATGAAGAGCACGCCAGAGATAATCATCACATAGTCACTCCAGCATTCTGTGCATCACTGTTGCATTTTTCTCTTTGGTGGGAATTTATTGATATTTTATTCAAAACCTCCATGCATTAACCTACAAAATTATGCTTCCCTATAAAATGAAGAGATCCATGAGTACCTTCAGTATAGATGTGATATTTTCTTAGCATTGGGTTTGTATTGACTGTTTTCTAGATCAGCGTAAAACTGTTTTTCATTCTTCTTTCCCTACCTTTCTATTGTTACTTGGGTCACCTTGGATTCTGTTTGTGACTTCCATGAAGTTAATTAAACGTGCCATACGTATCTTCTGTAGATTAGGTACGTGTGATTTTTAAAAATCCACCAAAAATGGTTGCTGTGACTTTTATTTTAAATAGATTTAACCAACTGGATCTAACCCACTGATCTAATCCAATTGACCAGGCACAGATTGGCCATTAACACAACCAAATGAATAAACATCTATTCTTGACTCTGTGTCAGAATGTACACACTATGTGGATGTACCAGGTGTTGGTTGAGTGCCAAGCTAAGGGTCAGTCATTGAATAGATAAATGCCATCATTAAAATAACTGAGGTAACCAGGCTGAAATGGGCTAATTTTATTATTGTTACTTCCCATCAATTTTTGAAATTACTAACTTGATCCTGGAATTACTTCAGTGGACAGACATGCATTCTGAAATCCTGAGTCTTGATCAAGATATTGAAAACCCCCTCTGCTAGAACCAGGTACCAATTTAAGGAAGAAGGTCTGGCCTAAAGATGCTTAGCAAGGGAATTTCCAGGGATAGTTGGCCAGAGAGCTCAAGAACCATTTTTTCAACATTTGCTTGAGGATCAGTCTGGTTTTCTAAACTCTTTTGCAAATCCTAGCTCAGCACCTGATACTCCCTGCTCATTTTATCCTTCTACTCATTCCCAACCCTCCAGCTCCAAATTCAACTTCTAGAAGCCTGAGCTTAGGGAGAGGAGATGAACTCCCTCTAAATTCTTCTACCAAGATGAGTTACCAAGGGCTGAAGGACAAGGTCATGGTGGTATTGGTGTGGTGATGGAGGCAGGGTTGTGGACAGTTACAGATCAAAGGGAGAGAAACCGAGACCACAAAAAGCCAGTGACACACAACATTGGAGTTGCACTCAGGCCATTTAGGATGAACACAAACTCAGTGAAATCACACTTCGAAAACGAAGCCGAGGATTCATTTAGAACCAGGCAGTCAGCCCAGAGAGTTTGCACCATAGAAGGAGGTCAAGGCAGGACGATGAATTAAACCCAGCAGACCTAGAAGACCCTGGAGCAGGAAAGTTGATGATTCAGTGTCCATTCAGCAGTTGGGAAGAAGGGCATCTATGAGAACTGACAGGCAGGGCAAAATATTGTCACTGGAACCAGTCACAGTGATAAGGACCCTGGCCAAGAAATGGCTTCTAAGTTTTCAGCATGAGCAGTTATTGATCCCAAAGCATGGGCCTTTCCAGGGGAAAATAGCTAGAGATGTAACTGACCTGTGGAAACTGTGATGAGAGTCTGTGCCAACTCACCCTCTATTAGCCCATTTGATTGACTGTACTCGAAGCCCTCTCTGTCCCTTCAGCACAAATCCCACCCCCAACTGGATGGAGTTCATAAAAGTGCACAGTATGTGGTTGCAGCCTGTTCATAATTGAAACTAATTGACTATTATTTTTTCCCCTCTCATTTTGCCCTTCATCCCATTCTTTTAGTTTGATATCTTCTCAAGTTTTTTTTTCCATCAACATGTTCCCATTTTTGCATATATTCCCTAGGGTATTTTTCACACATTTAATTTCAGGATATTCCATTCCCTCTGAGAGATAATATATTCCAGGAGAAGAGAGAAAATTTGGCAAAAGAATTTAGGAATTTGGTCTTAATTCTCATCTTTAAAGTGGTTATTGTCGTCTCAGAATTTCCCTATTTCTTGCTCTGTTACCTTTATAGAGATTGGACACTACAACAGTGATTCTTAACCGGGGGACAACGGTGACTCTCTTGAAATTACAGCCAGCAATAACATGCATGCCACGTTAATGCGCATGCTCTCTTTTTAGGATACAGTTCATCAGACAATCAAGTGAATTCAGATCCCAGAGAAAAAATAAAAACACGTGTAGGATAAAAACACTAACAAATTCACAGAACCTGAACCCCAGTCTTAAGGTTACTTTTTACTAGTTCAGCTACAAGTTCATGACCTCCTGGGGCAAAGTGTCCTGTGCTGTAAAGTAGAGAAGGTCATTCTGTCTTTTCATACAATACAGCGTCATAAGGATCAAATGAGATCGCAGATGATAAATTATTTTGGAAACTCACAAGTTTGATAAAAAGTGTTTATTTTTCTTATTATGCCAAGTTGCAAAAACATAAGGGCTAGCTCAAAAGTCAAACCAAAGCAGTGCTGGCAGCAAGAGACATGCTGTTTTCCAAGCACACACGTGTCCTCGATGATATTTAAGTCTCACCAAACTCCTCTCTAGCTTTGGGCACGTCAGAAGCATCATGGCAGCTACCCAGTTCATTAAATCATTTAACTGCACATTTGGACAAATGTGGTTCTGTATTCTTGCTTCACCATTGCTCTCTGGACCCTACTCTCCCTTTGGGTGTATGAAAATTACTGAGGGCCCAGCACTTAGTTGACAGCTGCCCTGAGATCATAACAGTTCCAAAAGGTTTCTGAAATTAGCTCTAAGTGGCATTCCCTTTGCTCCCAGCTCTAGTGACAGCCAGTTCAGAGTAAAGGATGAGCTAGCTCCATATTTTCCCTCCAACCAAGAAGGGCTTTGACCTAAGTGGAGTCCAGATAATTTTGGAGTCAGAGACCAGAGTGATCCCAGCTAGCAAATTGAACAAGGAGCCAGATGGAAAGAGGCCAGAGTCGGGACCCCAAGGGACAAGGCTGTACTTTATTACCAAGAGAGTAACACCTTTTAATTGGTTAACACAACAAATAAAGAAGTGGCAGCCTTGAGCTTGCTTCTGATTTACTCACACATCAAATGGGATTGAGAAAACAAAATCCTTTTCTCACTTAATTTAGAAGTTGTGATTTTGATTAGGAAACAAAGGGCCACACAGGAAACAAAATACGAAACAGAAGGAGGCTTCTAACCACTAAGAACTGAATTTATTAGAAAGTCCCCTTAAAGCACAGATAATGAAATCAAAATAACTTTATTAATTCAGCATTAAGAGGAAAAGGTTAGTTTTATGAATATCAGGAAAAGACAAATCACATTTCATAGGATGCAGCATGGAAGACATGGGTTTATGAGGACTGTTAATTTTCAATAATACACATCTCAACTTCATGGATCCTTCCCCAAATTTGCTTCTTTCCTTCTGTGGCTCAGTTATCCTACTCTGTCAGGAAGACTAGAACAAATAAATTGGACAGCTAAAAATATTGCTTAAACTTCCAAAGGAGACTACCTGAAATAGTCGGCATTTATAACACATTAAACTTTAAAATCAGAGCTTGCAAGCATTATATTTTTTTACAAGGTGAACATGCCTCTCGTAATTGTGAAAGTTTCAGGCTCTGATGGCACCAGGAAGGGTTTTCTCTTTAGCCTGGACCCAGTTCCACAAGGTAGTTACATTTGTGGTTTCAAGCAATGATATTGATAGACTATTATTAACTAAAGCCAATACCTTATTCTGATTTCTTTAGCCTTTCCCTAGCACCTTTTCCTGTTCCAGGATCCCATTCAGGACACCATGCTACATTTACTCGTCACATCTCCTTAGGCTCCTCTGGACTGTGACAGTCTCTCAGACTTTCCTGGTTTTGGGTGACCTTGACCAGTTTGAGAAATAATAGGCGGGTGTTTTGTAGAATGTTCTTCAACTTGGGTTTGTTGGGTGATTTTTCTCATGGTTAGACTGGAGTTGTTGGTTTTGGGGAGGAAGACCACCAAGATGTAGCACCCTTCTCATATCAAGGATACCTGCCATGGAGGTGATAGAACAATAGTGATGTTAACCTCGATCACCCTGCCAAGGCAGTATTTGTCCTGTTTCTCCACTATGAACTCACTCTTTTGTTCTCTCTCTCCATGCTGCACTCTTTGGAAGAAACTCGCTGTGTGCAGGTCACCTGCAAGGAGTGAGGAGTTACTCTCTACCTCCACAAAGGGGACGTATATGCCTAAATTATTTGGAATTTTTCTCTACATGAGATTTGTTTCTTCTTTTGCACTCATTTATATATTCAATCATCAATATCAGTATGGATTCATGGATATTTATACTTTGGGTTATAATCCAATACCACAGTTTCATTTCTTGCTCAAATTATCCCAGCATGGTCCTTTGGCAGCTCTTTCAGTTGGCTCATGTGTCCATTTGACACGTGACAGGGTGGGGAGGTTTCTTGTTTTGTTTTGTTCTTGATTACTTCCTCATTTTCCAGCACTATAAGACATTCCAGGCTAATGTCATATACTAGACTCAGTCATTTCTTCAAGAAGTTCTGGTTCCTTTTATTGAAGAATGATATTACTTCTCCTTCTGTCATTTTAATAAAATTTTTAAATCTTCATTCAAGGATATGTTTATTAATTTTACAGATAAAGAAGAAAGAAGAGAGAGAGAGAGAGAGACAGAGAAACATCAATGTGTGAGAGAAACATCAATACGTTGCTTCCCGTATGCACCCTGATCAGGGGTAAAACCCACAGCCTTTTGGTGTATGAGACAATACTCCAACCAACTGAGCCACCCAGACAGGGCTTCTCTTCCTCTTTTTTATTAATTTTAATTTTTTTAATTTATTGATTTGATAGAGAGAGGAAGGGATACACACACACACACACACACACACACACACACACACACACAAGATCTGTCCAGAAAGTATCCATCCATGTACTATGAAAAATAGAGACATTTATTGAAAAAGATACAAGATACAAGAAACATTGTACATAGGACAATGATGCCTTAGTCCCCTTCAAAGTAGGCACCTTGGGACCTCACACAGTTCTCCCAGTCACCATCAGCTGCCCCAATGTATTTTCCTGAATCTCATTGGTGTTCTGAAATTTCTTCCCTTCCAAAGGTGATTTTAGTTTTGAGAAAAGCCAGAAGTCACAGGGCACAAAATATGGGCTGTAGGGGGGCTGAGTCACCTGGGTGATTTGTGTTTCACTAGAAAACTCTACAGGAGATGTGATGTGTGAGTAGGTGCCTTGTGATGATGAAGCTGCCAATCACCAGTTGCCCATAGCTGGAGCTTCTGAATCATCTGAATAGTTTCTGTGGAGGAATATTCAAGCTTAATGCAAAATTTGATGCAGATTCATTGCTCTACTCTACTCAGTCATTTTGAATGTGATGGCCACACAATACACATGTTCATGCAATGGTGTCTACCGTTGAGTGAACATGTGACTAGTACAGTGAAGTCATCATTGTTCACCCATGCACTTTGCAGTCCACTCTCCTTGGCTGCCAGGTTACATCAGTGTCGCGCAAACCATTCTCATTATATTAACAATGGCTGGACTTTTTCTGGACAGACCTTGTTTGTGTGTGTGTGTGTGTGTGTGTGTGTGTGTGTGTGTGTGTAGAGAGAGAGAGACATATATTTGTTGTTCCACTTATTTATGCACTCATTGGTTGATTCTTGTATGTGTTCTCCCAATCCTTCCATTACTACCCTAACCTTAGGAATCCAGTTCTTTCCCCCTGATTCTTTACTACTCTATTTAGTGCCTTTAAAATCTGCCTTACAGATGCTTCTAAGATTGAATATTTTTATGACATTTGGATTCCCTTCTCTATTATCTATCACTTTTCGTTCACATTTCTACTGAATATCACATTTTTCCCCTCCCTGGCACCTAGAGAGCTGTAAGTTGGAAAGAAAGCAGTACAGAGGAATACTAAGAGAAGTGAGCTCAAGCTATGTCCTGGGTAGCATATTATTTTTAATTAATGCTGCTGCCATTTTCTCCCTTTCCCAGCCAAATTAATGCACCAAGAATTGTGTTGGCATCTGCAGCAACAAATGGAGAGGAACAGCAGTTTAAAAGGAGGGGGTGACTACCCCCACCCCAATTTGGGTACACTTTAGAACAGGGCACAATTCACATACAGACTGTCAGAACGCAGCAGCAGCTCAGGGAGCTGGAACTCGTGGCTCCAGGAACACGTTTCCTCATAATTGGCAGGATTTCCTACTCTCCATCATGCTGAGGGACTTTGCAGAAGACTTCTTCCTGATGAGCTCCCTGTAAATCCCAGCTTGCAGGGAGCACCCCAGCACCTTGCTGTTCATTTCCAGAAAGAATAGAGATCCCAGGAAGACTCCCCAACTCTCTACACTTCTGCTCAGTTCTTTACTCTCCATTCTTTAGCTTGCCACCCTTAAGAAGGCCATGTGATTGCCTTTAAGTCTGGCTCAACAAACAGTCCTTGAGGGTCAAATGCACACCAATGTCTATGGCTCATGGTAGAGGTACAAAGGGGCATCCAATACGGCCCACAGTCCAGTGCCAAGATGATATTAGGCTATGAGCAGATGATATCAGACTATGTGTTATCTGTAGTGCACAGACCAACATTTACACATTATGTTATACACATAGACTCTGTGGATTTTATCCATTTTTTATTTTTCAAAATAATCTTTCATTTCTAGACAAGTAAACCAGTTATTCATTTATCTTGTCATTTTTCAAATGCTACGTGAATACATTCTTCTTTTTAAAAAATAAAATATTAAAGGTTAAGCTAAATTTTCCTTAAACAAGCATACCACCTCCTTCCCAAACCCATCTATACCTCCTCCTTCCCAAATTCTGAGGCAACTACTATTTTAGGTTTGTTGTCTATCTTTTCAAAGAAAAGGTATATTTTTTAAAAATGCTTAAATTCAGGACTGCCTAATTCAAAATGATACAGCTGACAATCACCACCTCATCTCTCTCCCTTCTCTTTCCATCCTTTTCTGCCTGTCACTTAGCCTGGGTTGGTGATAAAATTCCAGGCAATGCTTGGAATGCGGATGAGCCAAGATGGCTCTTGTCAAAACTGAGTAATTAGAATTGAAGAGATAGGCTGGGGCTGGGGAAAGCATGCAGGTATCCTCATTGATTAATCCATTCTAGACCAGGGCAAGGGGGCCAGGCCAGGCCAGGGAAACAAGGGAGGAATGCCAGTCACCATGCGAAGCAGTAAGCAGGCGAGGAGTGTGGAAGTGGAGGAAGGGCCCAAGCTGGGGTGGAGACGTGGACAAGAAGAACCATGGTTCTTGGGCTCAGGTAGCACTGGGAGAAGCAGGGCTGTGCAGCAAAGCCATAGTCTTTGAGCAGTCATAGTCCCAGGCAAGAGCCAGCATGGTTCCCAAAGGAGAGGTTTGGCTTGAGCAGGACTTCCTGCCCTGGATTGCTTTTTACAATTTTTATTAACAGTATCCAGATTGAGAAATGCAAAATTTCCAGGAGCATAGGAGCCCACCTCCTCATTGCCTGCAAAAGCCTTGAGATTTTCCCTGACAATGCTGTTCAAGGGTTTTTGTCCTGGTCTCTAAGCGCCCGGAGGGTTCAGCAGGATGGAGAAAAGGGAGTTGTTAGTGTGCGTGAGTTGATGGAAGGGAGCTCTCCTTTTTGTGTGTAATAGGAACAAGATTTTTAAAAATTTAATGTGCATTTCTCTCTTGTCCTCCTATGTTCATGGCCTGCCTGACAGACTTGAGGTATTAGCCCACCTAGGGGAGAGAAAGGACTGGTTTGAGAGGGAGGGAACACATAAGGACCGTTTGAGAAGAGAGGCAAAGAGAATGATTCTGACCTTCAACATAGTGTGATGTGCAAACTACACAATAGGCCTGAGAGCCAAGCATTGTTGGGAAAGGACCGATGTTATAAATGCACAGCTCCCACTTAACATATTGCAGATAAGGCCAGCCCAGACTCCAAGATCTTTAAGTACAGGAGGTGGGAAAGACATTAAAGGGAAACTTGCTCTTTCTGACGTGAGTGATGGTGGGAGTGGAAGGCAAAGATAAAAGAGGAAATAGAGAGTGGGGAGAGATGCTAGAGCCCATTAGGCAAGCAACTCTATTTCCCCTTCTAGAATGTCTCTATTTAATTACAGTATATGTAATTAAGGCATCGTGGGCATCCCTGCATAGCTGGGTAGGTGGAGGCATTGGTTGGGCTGCAAGCAGGTCTCACATGCTCCCCTGAGCTGCTCTTGTACCCCAGGGGGTATGGACACAGCCGCAAGTGCCTGGAGGCCTGCCAGCCAGAGGGTGAGCTGCCCACACAGAGGCTGAGCTGTGGGTACCTTGGCCAGGGGCTGAATGGAGCATAGAGCAGAGACACGGGGAGAAACGCAGCTCCAGCAAGAGCGAGAGGAGGCCTTGGTCAGTGAGGGGCCCTGCTGAAAAAGAGCAGACCCCAGTGTTAGCCACAGGCCTCAGAGTCCAACACCTGTAGGGTGACATCCAGGGACAGGATCCTATCCAGATGGCGCCGTGTTGTCCTTGGGGCAAGTGGGAGTGTCTCCAGATGAGATGTATGGATCTTTTGCTTTATCACAAAATGGGAGAATGGGTGATCGCAGACCTTTTGGTGTATTTTCTGGGCCACATATCATTGCGGCCTGACACAGCGCACTGGGCACGTTCACTGCCCCCTCTTCCTGAAACGAGAGACACAGATACCTTTGGCTCTTACCCTAGCTGTTGTTTCCCTTGCACCTCCCCCAGGATAGGCATTCTGGACAGCTCTGTCTTTTGTGGCCTCTTTCTGGGTGAAAGGTTCTTGGTCTGGAGGATCCAGCCCTACAGGACAGCTCTGCCTGGCCTTCAGTGTCCCCTTGGCTTTGTAAGATCAGAGAAGAAAGAGCACATCTGGGTTTAGACCGTGACATCCATACATGGCTAACTGCACTGCTGAGGTGAGCAACAGCAATTCCAAGCCAACAGCTGTTAGCTATCTTCCTGTTGTACAAGACTCTGAAGCCAGTTGCCCAGCAGAAGCTTGTCTCTAGTTACTCCTTCCAAAACTGTCCTCAGAGAGCCTGCTACAGTTTCTGCTCTGATTCGCAGGAGAAAGTCCTAAAGGCTACTACATTAAATCAACGGTCACTGCCTCTACTTCTGGTGTTGCCTGGAGGATTCTTCCGGGTGGATAGACTCTTCTCTGCACCCCCTTTCATGTATAAATCTGCAATTCTACTTCATTATGCTGTTTTATTCTTTTAACATCCATGCTGCTACTGTGGCAGAAAGAAGAAGCTGCAAAATTCACAGATATATTCACAAGAGATGTAGTAAAATCTGGCCCTGAAGGTCAGGGTTTCTTGTTGTACAGAAAGTAGAACCTGCGTGGACATCAGGGTTAGATGCATATATCATACTAGGGTTTCAGCTCATTTGCCTAATATATTTGAAAATGACTCAACTTATTGCAAACTCAGATTTAGGAAGCTCAGTATACAGGTTGACAAATTAGCATTTGACTGCACATATTTCACTAGTTTGCATAATTAATTCCTCCCCATAGTATGCAGGCATTTTCTTCTACAACAAAACCAGCCTATTCCTTGTTCCCTTCCTGTTAGTACCATATAAATGGTATTGATTCAGAAGATGCATATTCTTCTCCAAAGCATCCCCCTGGAACAAGACTGAGATTTTCATCGTAATCATTATCAGATGTTTATTACCCAGCTTCCCAAATCTCATTCATAGAAGAAAATTAGAAAAGCTGAGTCACAGAAAACAAGGCAGTGCTGATGAGATGGATTCTCTCACCTCAGATTAACTAGGTGTATCAGCTAGTGTTGCAAGGAACAGAGAAGGAAGAAGCTAATTAAAACTGGCCTCAACAATAGAGAAAATACACTGATTCATTTGCCTGAAAATTCCACAGATTGAGCAGCTCAATAATGCCAGCAGGGATTTCTGTTTTGGTTTGGCTTAGTTTTGGTTTTTCTTTTTTCTTTTCTTTTCCTTTCTTTCTTTTTTCTTTTTTTTGGTCTTTTATGTTTCCTTCAGAGTTACCTTCTCCTAAGGTCATCTTCATTCCCAGCAGAAGTCCAAAGAATCACTCTAACTGGATTGGCAAAGATGACATGGCCAGCTTTGAGACAATCACCATGGCCAGGCTGAACAAATGCCCCAATTAGTCATGTGCTCAATCTCTAGGACTAGGGTGAAATCTGCTTCCCTAGGACAGCATATATTCCCAACCAAAACCTGGGAGCTCTCAGGAGGAAAGTTCCTAGGCCCGGCCAAAGTGGAAGAGCGTGAAAACAGACAAGAAATCCACCAGAAAATATTTACTGCAGTAGAGGAAGGTAAATCTGAACTGGAGAAAAATCTAAATTATAGAAGACTGTCAATCTCAATTCCTTTAAAAATATTCTATATTTCAGTTTTATTTCTTTCACATGCAGAAATTCAAATTAGACCAGCAAAGTATTGACAGGTACTCAACTTGAATGCACACATATGGTTGACTGGCAGTTAGCCTCTCAATTATATATAAGTGTACCAATCTTTTTTATTTTTATTTTTAGTAGGTACTTTAAAAAGTGTTTGCTCTCTGAAGGCAAGCACGCCTGCCCATTTTATGAAGTACAGCTCATTTTTGTTTGAAATCTTGAGATCACTGGGGTAGGAGTGGCAATGCTTGGCAATTAAGGTCTTAAGGGGAATAAGAAAGAGGCACAATGGCTTACTGCCCTTCCTTCTCTCTTGGAAAATTGGACATAGCAAGTAGTATGGAAGGCCTGATTAAGAGAATCTGTGACAGAGAATAAGCAAGGACAACATATCTGGATTTCCACCAGGTAAGTATTTGAGATGCTCTAGCATAGCAACCATCATTACCAGTGTAAACATAACTTCACCGTGTGTTTATCTTATTGTGCACATGGTGAACCTTTCCATGTTTGGAAATAGCAGGGGAAAAGTGGTACCAGGAATGCCAGAGACTTTCTACTAGAGTGAAATTTAGATAACTTTATAATCACTGCCAAGGCAGAGATTGCAAGGATGCATCTAATTCTTCTTATCCTTGCCAGTGGCAGACATAACTAATCAATCAATGTTTACTTTTCTGCTAAGCCTAGAAATGACTTCACAATCTCTCCTGACAAAGTGCTTCAAGGAGCCACTACCAATTGATCAGACTTGGAAATAAAGATAAAACCTAGTTGACATAACAGATTTTTGCCTAATCCTTTCCCATTTTCATTTTCTTTGATGTTCTCCTAAGGACACAATCCATTTGGTATCTCAGTCAGTCACTAGGCTGAACTGGTCAATCTCTGAATCTTCTTCTTCCTGAAGTAATCCTCATGGTTCTCAGGTGCCTCCTACCAAAGCATTTTCTCTAAGAATTATTTTTAAGCATAACCAGTTGTCCCTAAATCTGTAACGGCCATTGACTGGCTAATTTGCCCTCCATTTTGGTAATATCATTCATTTCTGTCTCTAGGGTTTTTGCCTCTGCAAATCATTTGGTATAGGATGTAGCAGCACAATATCTTTTTTTATCCCCTTCTCACCTTGAATAAATACATCAGCTTTCTAGATCATGTAAGATTTATTTTGTGTAATGTGTGCCTATTAATTCTTTGTGTGAAGTCAATGCTCCACTTGCTTCAGGTGGGGTCCTTATTAATAATGCTGTTTCTGGGTCTCATTCTGAAGCCAGTGAATCAGAATTTCTGGTGATCTGACTTTTTAGCAAATTCCCAAGGTGATTTTTAAACTCATTAAAGCTTGACAATTACTGGTACAGGAAACAGACAGAGGGATGGGGGAAAATCGTGGTGAGCCTACCCAGACAGAACACATCTTAAAAGTTTTTTAACAATGGTATCTCCTGAGCTCTATTGATTTTTTGGTGGAGCTATGTCTGAGCCTTCTTAAGCCTTCACTGACTCATCTTTTAAGATTTTTTTCCTTCTGAAAGTCAGACTAGAACATAGCCAGATTAAGAGGCAGGCCAGTGGAACATTTGTATGAGACACCAGCCCAGCAGTGCCACTAAAACACCACTGAAAATAAAACAAAGTGGAGAATACTGTGTTTACTGGAATGTTCTTAGAAATGACAGCAATGTGAGTTGGAAGGAATATCTGGTGAGTTTTTTAGGGGAAAATCTTCCAAGAAGCTTGTCCAAGTAATACCAACAACAACAATACTGATGATGATGATGAAAATTATGATGATAATCCATGGCCTTCTAAGGTGATTGAGTATGGTAAACTCTAAGGCTTTAGTTTTTCTGCGTGGAATGTTCAAAGTTTTGGCCAGAGCTGCATGTTCTGGATGAGAGGATAGGCTAGACCCCATGCCTATGACCTTCCATCACGGCTTCACCACCTATATAATTGGCTGTGCTTATGATAGATGAATCAACAAATACTCAAATTGCATCAGTTTTAAGAGGCACCAAATTTGTATCCTTCCCAGAAAGCTTGTATATTTCAGTGTGTCCTGTCAGAACTGTCCAGTTCTTTCAATTTTCATTTTCATTCTTGGGAAATTTTCTCCTATGGTTTCATCCTGGCTTTAGAGACCACAGGATCCATGCCTTAAAAATAGAAAGAGAAGCCAATTAAGCCCCTAAAACCTCAAACAAGAGTTATTTGCATCTCTGAAGAAGTATCTGACAAGCATGACAAGCAACCAGAACTAATAAAAAGTCTTCTGGCTTCACACAGAAATGTCATCTCAGGCAGTTGCTTAGTACCTTCTCTCTCTCCTCACCAGTGTTTCTGAGCCCTAGCACACAACTCAGAGTGAACACTTGCCTAATGTCTCTAAACTTTGAAAGATTTATCTCATCTCAACTACTTATCCAAGCAAAAAGTCAGTTAATTTTCTGGTGTTCCCTCTCCCACCACCAAAAGAACCTGCAATATAAAACACAAACTTCAAACTCACAGAAATATCAACAACTTGGCTCTGAGGTTTTTGCACTGGCCATAAAATCCTGTGACACTTTTTCCCCACCCTCAGATGCTGCCCTTTAAGCTGCTTCAGTGTATGTGTGAGAGACAAGGACAGCCTTTGGCAACATGGATGAATGCACCACTCTGCCTTGGGAATATTCACCTAAGTGCACTTTTGTATAAATTCTGCCAGGTACTTCTTGTTATGGGATATTAGCAGATGGTACATTCTTTACTTGCTCAGAACCCCCAAAACTGTCTAAAATACAAGATGAGCCCTCTTACAACTTAGTTCTCTTCAGGAATTTAATACATTTCTAGTTCAAGATGGCTGCCTGAGCACATGTTGTTAATTACATATTCTTCCAAGATTACACTGAAATTACACACACACACACAATAACAGAGCAGGGGCAGAGAAATAGATGCCATTAGTAACTCAAATGTTAAGGACTATCTGGAAGACACAGTATAGTTCTTATCTGATTGACAGAGAGTGAGTGGAAGAAACTGCAATCCAAGGCACCAGAGTTAAACATCAGTCCTCTCAAAGGGGCCCAAAGAAGGTCCAGGTTAGAATCCCCAAAAGTAACAATGGACCTAGAGATCATCTTTAAGATTTTTATTGAAGAATTGCACTTAAAGACTATATCAGTTAATCCTTTTCTCTTAAATAGAGTTGGCAGCCACAGTTTTATTCTCAGGCTTAAGTTTGAGAACTGCTTTCAAGAGAAATTAGTTGATCTGTTGCTCTAAGAAATAGGGGAACTATTATTGTTGCTTTCTAACAAACCACTACAAAACTTAATGGTTAAAAATAATTATGTATTACCACCTCTATATTTCTGTTGACTGGGCT
>VMDR010003524.1:0-71077 GCA_007922815.1 Macrotus californicus
AAAAAAAAAAAAAAACAAACTAAGCAAACAACTACAACAGGAACAGATTTCACAGAAACAGAGATCACATGAAGAGTTATCAGCAGGGAGGGGGGAGAATGGTGGAAAAGGTACAGGGAATAAGAAGCATAAATGGTAGGTAGAAGATAGACAGGGGGAGGTTAAGAATAGTATAGGAAATGTAGAAGCCAAAGAACTTATATGTACAACCCATGAACTAAGGTGGGGGAATGATGGTGGGACAGGGGGTACAAGGCAGAGGGGAATAAAGGGGAGTAAAAAATGGGACAACTGTAATAGCATAATCAATAAAATATAATTTTTTAAAAGAAAGTAAAATTCAAAGCAGTTCTTATAGATATTTCGTAAGAATTTCGTGAAAATCTTTTAGAAAACACACACAATGATTTAAGAATGTATTATTACAGTAATTTCAGCTGCTGTACAAAATACACCCAATATTTGCATATTGGAAGAAATACAAATCAGTTGATCTGTCACTTACAAAGCAGCCCAAGGCAAATGTTCCCAACAGCCAAGAAGAGCTCTTCAGCATCCGGCACCCAGGGCAACCAGAGTTCTGCCATCTTCATCATGGGGCCTCCAAGGTTGCTGTTGTCATTTCCTGGCACTCACTAGAAAGGGGGCAAAAGAGAATGGAGGAGAGCTCACTGAATGTCCCTATGGGGAAGTCTTGAATGTCACAGACGCCACTCGGATTCATATCCCATCGACAAGAACTCCCTCACTGGGTAAATATCAAGGGTCTTCAGGACTATAAAGAACAATTCTGGTCTCCCAGAAAACATAGAAGGGAAGCTGGTTTTGATTTTTTTTAAGTTTCCAAGAAGATAAAATTATTACACAATAATTAAAAGCCATATGTAGGAGCAATAAATGAGGGGAATTACATGGCAGAAAATCAAATAAGTAATTATTTGATGGCAAACTTGAGAAACAGTGTCAAAATGCAGAGAAAGAGAGCAAAAAATGGAACCTGTCATGTTCTACCTATTCAAAGACGTCCGAGTTCAGTCTCACAGTCAGTGGCATCTCGCAATCATTGTGGCCCAGGGTGCTGTCACCGCCAGGTTGTCAAGTCCTGAGCGTGGGGGACCCTGGTCTCAGCTGCTCATGTTGTAAGCACTTAATTGAGTTATATACATTGTTGTGATTACATGTAAGTTTAATTGCCACTTAAAACATCTTTTGAAAGATTACACTGTGGTCTGGCATTGAAACAAGAAGTTATTGTGTATGCAGAAAGGCGTGGAATTACAGCAGCAGGATGTAATTTGATATTACTGAAGCAAGAATCTGCTATTAAAGCAATGACTGAAATTCCTTTTTTTAAGGGGAAAAAAAAACGAGTGCTTTACCAAAAGGAAAGGGAACAGAAAGGGAAAGGAAGTTATCCTTAAATAGAAGCTGTGCTTGTCTTGTAACGGAGATGCATGCAGAAAGGATTGTCTATCATGCACCAAACAATGAAGTTGAAGTCAGGAGAAACTGCCAAATCTCTCAAAATAGATGATGTATTTGAAAACGAGAAAAAATCTGGTGTGAACTACGCACCAGTTTCACAGCGCTCTGATTGTGGCGTTAGCGCATAGTCTAATTGGAGCAATGTTTCTTCCTTGTACATAAAATAATAGTGTTTCCCACATGCAATCGATGCTGTCTTAGATCCAATAAAACACAGTGATTAAAAAAGAAGGTGACCGCTATGAAAGATGAGAACTAGAGACTCAGTGTGAGTATTATGTTTCTGAAGTGGAGTCCACAATGGTCACAAGACAAGCAATCCCTGAAGATATAATTAAAGAAAACTTTCCAAAACCGGATGGGACGCCGGGAATCTGAGACGGATAAAATGGGCTCACTAAGTCCCAGGTAAAAGGAACTAAGGGAAACTCATACCCAAAAATGTCTTCACGGGTTTTTAAATTATGAACAAATAAAAACATGTTCTATACATCCAGACCGACTGAGACAGATGGACTATCTATAAAGGAATAAAAGTCAGGCTGACCGTGGTCTTCTCTCTTTGACAGCTGTACAGCAGTATCTACAGACTTCCGGATGTAGAGAAGATTTAGACCCAAGAAACTTACTGACAGACAAGTCTTGGCTTTTGACAGGAGACAACAGAAAAGAGCTCGAAATGTCTGCCACTCACATGTTCTTCACTTAAAACTATATTTCAACTGCCCAAGTGATGATTTAAAATTATGAGCTCAAGAATGGGAAAATCGAAATATAAAATAACTAGCAGTGACCATGGAAACCAAGTAGACACAGAGATAGGTATAAAATGATTGTTTAAATACAGCAACAAGACAGATGTGCGTCAAAGAATACTCCAGAACCAGGAGACAGACAGACATCAGAAAATAATTTAATAATAACTCAGATCCCAAACTCATATTTAATCAATCAACTTTCAGGTAAAAAAAGGGGGAACAGAGGGAAATAAAAGCATACAAAAATCTTCATTCTACAGAGTTGTGACTTTAAAATACCACTTTGTTGTTTACTTTACAGATTAGAACAATACCGGCGGATGTTCATAAACATTACTTGGAAACCCATTGCACATCAGAGTAAAACGCCGGCTTTAGAAAGATCAGTAAAACGTCACCCCTGTCTCAAGGAATTTAGTCTGAAGACCTCTAGCCGACACACAGGGTAGATTTTAATTTGTTACAAGAATGAACTCATGTTAAACTCCTTGAAGGAACCCATGGGGAACCAGTGCTCCAATAACGCTTAGACCTTACTGCACACCAGCATTTTCTCTTCCTTCTTCCAAAAGGTCCCCACAACGCGGTGGACCGGGACACAGAGATCTCGTTTACAGGCTGGCCTTGCTCAACAGCATCGCTGGTGTCGCCAAGAAAGGAAGGCTCAAAAATTCAGGTCACCGGGAAGCTCTCCGCAGCGACGGCCGGTGCACACACAGCACCGGGGCTGGGAGCCGGGACATCCACTCTGTAAGTTAACGCTCACACCAGGCACCCAAGGAGGTGCCACTTTCACAGAGGAAAAACAAGCTCAGAACTACTGTTTTCCAAAGTTACACAGCCAGCAAACGGGTGGCAGAGCCAGATCTCCAAGCCAGGGATTTCTGGCCCAAAAGTGCATCACACCATTCATCCCGTTTCCCTAATTCGAAAGGACAAGGGAGAAGGAAAGGGCCTGAAGAGATGGACTTTACGGTTTACTAAGGTGTTGGTACAAGTGCTTCCTCTTTCACAAAATTATAATGGTGCTGCAATGTACTCAGCTAACCCCACTGTGCCAGCCCCTCATTAGCTCAGTCCACGGGAAAACACTCACCACGTGGGTAGGGGCTGCCTCCCCCCCACCCCCACCCCCACCCCCATCCCCCACCCGTCCTGAGACAGTCCCAGGGAGCGCCCCGTCCCCGAGGCTTCATTAGCAAGCACAAATTAATGCGCTTTCTGTCCCCTGTTTCTGGAGCTAACCTTTTTCTCGCCAGGAAGGAAGATTAGATTAAGTCATTGATTCACCCTAAAGAGTTCAAGTTCTAATGCACTGCTCCCTCCCAGGACCTTAAAGAGGGGAAAGCACTTAAAAGGATGCATCTCCAACAGCATCTTAGACTCGGCCGCCGAGGGAGCTGCTTTGCCCTCCACGCTGCCCTCATTCCACCTCCCGCCCCCAACTGTCCACGTCCCACCGCATCGGGACAGCGGGCCACGTGCGTGCCGACGGCCTTGGCTCATCTTGGTGTCACTAACTCACGGCCTTGCTGGCCCGTAAATCCTGTGTGAGAACAAACCAGGGCGCAGCTCCCAGACCAGCCAGCCCCGGAAGGGTCCGTCTTCGCGCCCCACGGCTCCTCTCTGCGCCGGAGCGGCTGGCTTGCCCACCCGGCCCGAGGCTCCGCGGCAGCTGGCGGGCCGCTACTGCCACCTCTTGGCCTCCTCTCTCCAGCCGCGCTCAGCCGTCTGCCACCCCACGCCACCCCCAAATCCTCCCCAGGAGCCCGGGGTCCGTGGGCCCTCGGCTGCCCGGGGGAACTACGTGATCCCTGGGCCCAGGAGGGTGATGACTCTCCCCGCCGGGGCTTCCTTGCGGGCCACTCCCGCAGCGCCCGCAGAACGGACGCGGGCGAGAGCGCAGCCGGCAGGTGCCCGCGCCCCTTACCCACCTGGAGATCCGGAAACGTCACAGTTACCCGGAGCCTCGGCCCGCCCGGCCCCGCCCCGGACGCCGAGTCACAACCAGGCCCCCCAGATCTGGGCCACCCTCGCTGCCTGAAGGAACGAGGATCAGAGCAGAGGTCGTTGAACTGGATTCCTGTGTCAGACCCACCGAATTGGAATCTCCGGGTCAAGGACGGGGAGCTGTTTTTGCCAAGTTCCCCAGGTGATCCTAAAGGTGAGGTAGGCAGCGAGCCGCCCAGTTCGAAAATCTACAGGATCTCTAACGTTACCCACACGCGCACACCCCAACATTCCTGAGGCTGTGAGAAGACAAAACCACCAGGATCGGCCCCGCTGGGAATGAGAAGGGTTGCACTGGGAACTCACCGCCGCGCCCAGGGATGGGTCCCAGCCTCCTCTGTTCCCAATGCCGTTAGCTGCTCCACGGTTTTTTGCACAGCCTCCTAGGCCAGAAGATGCACCCAAGGGCTCTATTTATTAAAGCCCAAATAATGTAATAAGCATTTATGTCCTAACTGAATAACTATTAGAAAAAATAAAGATAAGTTGGGGAAAATATTTTTATTTTATTCTCTAATAACCACAACTACTTCTGATGGGCTGTGGGCTGGCTGGGCACTGCACAGAACCTCAAACCTTGGAACCAGACCAGATGCCACCACCTCGTCTCCTACTCTGTACTGATTTTCCCAAGGCACTAGATTTTTATCACAACCACCACCGCAAAGCACCTTCCCAAAGACATGATGCCATCAAAAAGCACGGAAGGCAATCTAATGGGGAAACCGAAAACTATCCTGAGCGAGTCATGGTTTCCTTGGAATTGGACAGATGTCAAGAGTCGCCTTAAACACTTAAAATGTCCTTTGGAGCCCCATGTGACTTCACTGCAGGCCCCAGGGACACCTGGGCACAGAGGATGAGAGCGTGTGTGGACTTAGGCTGCACTCACCACCTCACCTCCAACCGCATTCCCCAGGGTTCCGGCTGCAATGACCTTCCTTCTTCCCTTGCGTGTGGCCAGCTGCCTTCCCTCCGTGCTGTTTTCTCCGCCTTAAACGCTCTTCCTTCTCCAGGTCCTGGCAAAGCAGACTCCTTCTCGGCCTTCAGGTCTCCGTTCAAATATCACTGCACTTCATGAAGCCTTCTGGAGCCTCCCACAAAAGCACTGTGTTAGATCAGCCAGTTCGCTTGTCTTTGTAGCGCTTATCACCATCCGAAATTATCCTCTTTATTTATTTATTGGTTTACTTATTTTGTAGCTATTGGAATGTGAGCTTTAGGAGAGCAGGGAATTTTGTTCATTACTGTTTCCGCAGAAGCCAGAACAATTCTTAGCAATGAGTAGCAATCAATAACTGTTGAAAAAGTGAATGCAGCTGCCACTCCCAGCCCAGAGAAATAGAGGTGTGCAAAAGGTGCTTTACGTGCGTTAATCCCTTCGCTTTTCACGGCAGCTGTTTAAAAAGTGATATGATCCACCCCATCAATGGATGAGGAACTTAAGACTCTGGGAAGTTAAGTGTTCAGGGCTGCACGGCTGAAGTGGCAGAGCTAAGATTCAAATTCAGGTGTAGCTGACTCCAAGGCTGCTTTTCATAAAACTACATCACCTTCCTTGGACTTTCATTACCTGCTCAGAAAAGCTGAGGCCAGTGGCGAAGTCGGCAAATGGAGCCTGGGGCCAAGCCCCAGAGTCTCAGGAGAGAAAATGGCCAGGCTGGAATTCACTTCCTAGAGGCCCACCCACCCGCCTCCAGGGGCGGAGGTTTCCTTGATGCTCTGGCTCCTCCGGCCAGGCAAAGAGAGGTCTCCTGAAGATGCGTCTTCTGGCCTGGCCTGTGTTCCGCGGTAAACATGTGTAACATGTGTAACTGGTGGCTCCTCTCACTGCCATGGCCCTGTCAATCACCCTGACAGGTGGCGTCGGGCACGCAAGGCTGCAATCAAAGATATGATGAACACACAGGGCCTGACACACCTCATGCTCTGGGCACTGCACCAGGCACTAAGGGCCCGCATTTTAGGCAGTCCTCGAACGGAGCAAAGGCTGTCAGGCACGCTTATCTGCAGTCTCAGGAACGGCAGGTTCTACCGAGCCCCTGGGAGGAACAGTGAAGGGGTGCACAGGCCAGGCTCTGGGTGTCTGGATACGGAGTTTGAGACCCTCCTGTGAAGGAGAGGGCCCTGCTCCTTCTTTCGAATCTGGGTGTAAAGCCAAGGGACCTGTGCTTTGTCATTTTCCCCTCCTTGTCTGGCTTGCTTTCGTGTTACTATTGTACCTGGTGGGCCAGGCAGGAGAGCAGCTCACCCCTCCTCTCCTCATCTTTGCATTCCCTTTGCTTGGCCCAGCTAGCTCCTGTTCTAGGGAGCCTACCTTAGCCCCAGAGACTGGGCTGGGTGCCTCTCCTCTGGGCTCAAAACACCCCGCGTATAACTGGAGTCTGCAGCTGACCTCACTGCCTTATAATTGCCTGTGTGGGGGTCTGTCTCCCCAACCAAACTGTGAGCTGTTCTGAGGTGGGAGCTCTGACTTACTCACTGTTGTCTCTTCGGCACCACGCCTAGCACATAGTAGGCGCTCACTAAATACTGTGATGAATCCATTACTGAATTACCAGACCGCGCGCTGTGATGTGTGTTTGGGAAGGTTCAATCACCGTAATTCTATTTTCTGTGCTGTCAGCATCACGGGGTCTTCGAAAAGACCTTGGAGGTCATCTAGCCCAATACACGTCCCAAGGTCCTTGCACTGGTAGCATGGACTGTCAAAATGACAAATGGCAAGAGAATGACACTCTGGGAAGGACTTGACCACAGGCTACTGTCACTTCCTAAGGCTCTGAGCCTGCCTCGCTGACTGTTTAGAAGGAACGGTTCACGCCTCAACTTCACTATCCTGTGCTCTGGGCAGGAGCCCAGGGCACCCCTGAGCTCTGTCAAGTCAGCGTGAGTGTCCCTCATGGGCCTGTCTCATCACCCCTGCCTGCAGGAGCAACCCCAGCCTCCCTCACAGCAAAACTAGCTTTCTACTGCAATTGTCAGGAAAGCTAGTAACCTGAGACTGGGTATGGACAAAACCACCACTGCAAGCCCCTCCTCTGTGATGAAGGGCTGGATCTGATCAGGGCTGCTCATTAGAATCGCCCAGGGAGCTTTCTAAAACTGAGATGCTCAGTCTCGTGCCAGACCAATTTAAACCAAACTTCGGTGGGGCAGGAAGTCTCTAACGTAAGCATTAAATTCAGTCTTCAGGTTGACCCCATCATACCCTAGAGCCAAGTGGCTCCAATCACAGGGCAGCCCAGCCTTCAGTGGACTTTGAGTCCTCGATAGCCCGATGCCTAGGGCAGCAGTAGGTGTCACACACAGCAGATGCTCACCTTTCCTTCTGAGAGGTTGCTGTCATTTTAAATAAAACTCCATGTTTCCTGCATTTGATTTCAGAATGCATGAATGGAGCTTTCTCTAAGGAGAAGGAAAAACACTGAATTAAGTTGCTTTTTACTCCTACAGCGTCTCCAACAGATTGGTGCAGGGGAAAGGGTGTGGGCTTTCCACCCCGGCTCTTCCCCTCCCTTGCTGTGAGGTTTGGGCAAGTGACTTACTGACCCCACTTCTAACCAATGTGGCCACTTCACCTACACAGTAAGGAGCATCCTGGAGTAATGAAGTATGCACCTTGCAGCAGCCCTGGCTGAGCCTCTGAGCCTGGTCTCCTTAGCTGCACAATGGGAGCAAAGTTCGTCATGGTGCAGATTCGATGCACGAATATAGACAGTGTATGTCAAACAGCATCGCACCCAGCATGTAGGAAGTGCTCAATCAATGTTCATTTTCTCCCACTTGCCCTCTGACAGTGTTCTGTGCCCTCGTACCCATGCGTTTGTGTCCTGTGAATGGGGAAAGCCACTATTCCACAGCCACATGAGACCCTTGCAAGGACAGCTCCAGATGCAAGGCTGGTGAAAGGCAGGCGAGGCTCGGCGTGGTCCTGGCAAGGCAGCCACTCACACAGAGCAAGTTTCGCATTGCCCAGTTCCCAGGGTGCCTTTCACCTCCAAGTCATCACAGGCTTGTCTGGTCACTGTACCAGTTTTCTGGAAGATGACAATGAAGTGTCTTGAGGAAGTGGTATCTTTTTCTAAATTCAATCAAATTTGTTCTGTCAACCAGCAGCAGGGTACCACCTCCACCCCCTCTCTTGTCTACCCTAATGTGACACTGTCTCTCATCAGCCAACCAATCAACCTGCCCACAAGATAAGTCCTAATGGAGCCCACCCCAGAGACCCACCGTGTGAATGGGAAACACAGCAAGAGAGATGGAGAAGATGAACCCCACCAACAGATGTCCCGAAGCTTCCATTCCCTGGGGGCTGCCAGCCCACAGCATTGCAGACCAAACTGCCCAGCTCCCTGCAAGGGCTCCCACTCACAGCAGCTCCTGAAGAGTTCCAGATGGACAGCTCTAGGCTGTGCCGCACTCACCGCCCTTCTACAGCAAACTGCCTGCCCTGGGCCCTGCTCCAAAGGCACCCCAGGCCCTTCTTTGTTGTATCACACCCTCCCCTGCCCAGATCATCACAACAGGAAGCAGCCCTACACATGCCAACTCGCTGGCTGGCCAGAGACTTTTAATGTGGCCTAACATTAGAGAAAAAGGGAGCGGGTGGCATCGATTAGATTTTATCTCAGGAAACAGAACTGAAAAATGCCTTCCCCCCAAAATAAGTCCGTTGGTGGCGAGCACCAATGTTTAAACGTCTTGAGGTGAAGAGAGAAGAGAGATGCCAGAGGGACCACAATGAGTAAGGATAAATCAAAATTATGAATAAGCGGAGGCCATGGTGCAGCAAGAAGGCAAACGTGGAAGACCAGCAAGAGGGCTGGTCAGCAGCACGTGGAGAATGGAGACCTGCAGAGAGAAGACAGGTCACCTTACTGGGGACAACTAGAACAAGGACCTCGGGCTCCAGAGTGTGGCCTCTGTGGACGGTTTTTCTCCCCTGTGGTGCCACTGTCCTTTCAACTCCACCCCCAAATTCTCTCCGCTGGTGTGAAAAAGTCTGTTTGCTGCAACTAAAAGAACTCGGATAAGACAGCAAGCAGAGATGGACAGCGGAAACCATGGAAGGAGCCAATTAGTAAGGGAGCCACCTAAAAGAAGAACAGCTATTCTGGAGTTTTCTTGGAATGAGACTAATTAACACATGTATAACCATTTGCAAATTGTGGCTTGGAAAATTTATGAGAAACATGGAAACTGAAGCCAAGCTCGCTCTCGCTCTCTCTCACCAGTCACCGTTGCAAAATCAATTCATTTTCATAAGAAAGCCAGAGGGGAGCTTTGCAATCTACAGCTCTCCCACCCACATCTCAGTGGGTCGTCTTTTTTTTTTTTTAATTGAACTTATTGGGGTGACCTTCAGCTGTAAAGAAATCCTGGAGCAAAGAGGGGGCAAAGCGAGAAAAACATCTTGAAATACACCCTAATGGCCACTAGAGGGAGATGCTTCCTTGTGAAACGTCTCAGCCAGTTACCCACCAGGGAGGGTTCCTTCTTAGCAGAGACTAGAAGATGTGGGCAACCTGGTTCCCTTTCTCCTCTTGGAGACGTGAAGAGGCAGCGCCCTCTCAGGAGCCAAATGACGTCTTTCCTGCCTTGGTCGAAACAAGGCTGTGTGTCACAAAGTTCACGTTTTAACCCAGAGTTCACGCAGAACAGAGCAGCAGGAGTGGATGGGGAGGTGGGGAGGGAGCCAGGAGAACTCCAACGCTGCCTCAAACAGCTGAGAGGTCACGGGCACACCTACTCCGCGCTGCCTTGAGCAGCAGAGTAGGACCCATGGGTGAGAGCTATAGGGACCACTTAGCTGCTCAATACAAGAAGGGCTCCTTGAAAACAGAGCTCTCCAGCCATGGAGTGGGTTGCTGGACAGAGAACTACTCAAACTGACCATGACCATCTTCTGGGTGTGGTGTCGATGGGACGCCTGTACTGTGTGGAAGGCTGGTCTCACAATCTCTGAGATTGCTTCCAACTCCTGAGTCCACAGGAAGGAGAGAGTGGTCTACGTTCCCCTGCCCTCTGAGAGGCTCTTTGCCAGCCATACCACTAGAGGCCACCAGGGGGCGGGGCTGCTCTGGAAGAAGCCTTACCACTGAGGTTTCCAGGGCCACACCTGGAGAGCTAAGTGCCCACCCTGGACTGAAAGACTGCTTGTTAGACCAGGTTAGCACAACGGGTCTGGCTTTGTTGCATCCCAGCTGCTCCAAACTCGTCCCAAAGGCAGGTAAAATATAAAAAGGAGAAACCAAAGGTATAATATCTCCAATCACCAGCCACCACCAGCATAAGCACTGTTTCCAGACTGGAGCTTTCAGGGGGCCAAGAGGAGCACCTCTAGACAGGTGGAATTGAACACATAGAAAGGAAAAAAAAAACCCAAACCATCTCATTCCAAATAAGCCTGCAAATGCACACTTACAAAACACATGAAGAAATCGAACGCTAAGCATAACAGACGAAAACATTAGCAACCTGAACATGAAGCAATCCAGTGAAATCAGTTTTAGGAAGCAGCAAAATAAATATACAGAAGTACATTGAGAATGTTCCAGAGAGAAATGAAGGCATAATGTCTGCCACACAAACAAAGGCAATGGCCAAGCAGTGCATGCAGCTGGCCCACTGGAGCAGCACCCCGCCAGGTGCTCACGGAGAGGAGCAGGAGGGCGTGTGGAGATCTCCTAGGGCAGCACAGAGAGGTCTGGCACAGCCGGACATCAGAGGGACTGTGACTCTCAGACAAAGGGAACTTGAAACTGTTGACTAGGCATATAGCGGTTTCTTCCTCAAACAACCAGAGGCTGGGATGTGACCACAGTGTGATGTGGCAGAAACCGAGACCACTGCTCTTGGTGGGAGATAGCACCACTGTTCCCGGCTGGGATCAAGGCTGAGGTCCAAGCTTGGGGGTTGCAGGTATATGACTTAGCAACCTGGTGACAGGGACCCATGGTTGAGGAAACACCAGCTCCTATCCAGCCAGGCATGATGAGCCACAGGGCGGGTAACCGGTCCTTGCTGTTGATCAGGACTGATTGTCATAAAGACTGGGCCATATCTTATGGATCCCTGTAGGAGTCTTTTCCCCGGGGATTCAGAAGGGAATTTAGGAGACTTAAGATGTTACTAGTGACTCCAGTGGTTTGAGGTCCAGACTTAAAGGAGTCCCTCTCTCGAGACCTATGTCCTCAAAGGCAGACTAGTGTAGTAGAAAAAGCGCTGGCTCCAGAAATGTGACACCTGTGACTAATTTACGTGTAACACTTAGGCAAGTCACTTTCTCTCTGTGCCTCAGTTTCCTGAACTATAAAAGGAAGTTAAACAAATGATCCTTCAGGTCTCATAATTCTAACATAGATGACTTAGTAATTCATTCCTTTAACTCTTTTTTTTCTTTAAATTTTGTTTGTTTATTTTATTGACTCTAAAGAGCGGGTAGGAGAGGGAGAAAGAAAAGGAGAGAAACATCGATGTGGGAGAGAAACCGCGGTCGGTCGCCTCTCGCATGTGCCCTGACTGGGACTCAAACCCGTGACCTTTCAGTTTGCAGGACAACACCCAACCAACCGAGCCACACCGATCACGGCAATTCTTCTGTTTTTCATATAAGCCCGGGACCATTTCTTTTCTACAGACTTTGTTTCTGATTAATATTAAGATCATTTTACAGTGTTCATTGTAGAAAATTTGACAAAAGGGAAAAACCCAAAGAAGGAAAAATATCACTACAACATCACTAGTCAGAAACGAATGGCCAATGTTTTGCTGTAATCTCTACTGGTCTTTCTTTTACTATGAAAATATATGCATCTTTTTTAGTTTTTACAGAAACTGGGTAATAAAATCCACTACTAACTGAGCATGTGATACACATCAGGCTCAGAACCAAGAGCTCTGTATGCATGTTACCAGTCCCTGCAGGGCAGACAGCTATGTCCCCATCTTACAGAAAAGAACAGCAAAGGCCAAAGACTTCCAGAATTCCGGAATCTCTACCAGACTAGCTTTCAGAGCTGGTTTTGTGTGATTCTTTTTTCACTTACTTCACCTTTAACACGTTCCCATTTTTCAAATGCTTTTCTACCATACTATCGAAGTGCCTTCAAGACACTAGTCACACAGTCCCTCACTGTGAGCATCTAAGTTACTTTCCATTTTCACTGCCATGAACAACGCCATCATTATTTCCTTAGGTTGAAAGTGGAGGTCAAAGAACATGTGCATTCTTAAGGCCATTAAAAAAAATAGCGCCAGGTTGCCTTCCCCCAAAATTGAACAATTATTCCCCCTTTAACAATTTATAAAAGCCCCATTTACCTGTAACCTGATCAATGTTGGGAATTACCTTATTTTTATTAATCTTTGCTGATGTTGCCAGTGAAATTTCTTGTCAATAAAGTTGAACCGCTTTCTAATGCTACTGACCATGACATGATTCGTTTTCGTAAGCATGTCTTATACAAATCCTTGGGAGAGATGAGAGAAATAAACCACTGACATGAAAGAAAGCAGAACTTAATCTTGCTCATTTAACAAAATCAAGCACCTAACACTTACAGGACCTGTCCTAAGCCCCGCAGACATGAAAATGAGTCAGGTGTGGAAATGAACAGACACGCAGCACCTACCCTGTGCTCGACAGCAGGCGTGCAAAGGACCGTGAGCGACACACACCCATAAGGCGTAATACTTATCCTCCAAAACCTTGCAGTCTAGTCGGGGAGGGAAAAACCAACACACAAGAAGGTGTTTTAAATGTATAATAATTTCTCCCTCCCCTGTTCTCTCATGGAACAGCCTTTCTATCTCCGTGACGGCTTTTTGAGTCAGCTCAGTCCACTGTTACGTGTTCACACGCCTCTTCCAGATCACCCGAGGGCCCCAAGCGCAGGAGCAGTAACTTACTCATACTGCCGTCACATCATGTCACACGGAGGCTGAATGACTCCATAACTTCTTCACGATTATTCAGTGTTGTAAAACAGTGGCAGCTTGCCACGTCCTCTCTGCACTGCCCACCCCACCCCTGTGTTAGTCCTCTGCATGCCTGAGAGCATCAGAAACACAGGCAGACACCCAAATACAAGATTTTAGAAACACACACTAAATTAACATTAACAACATTAACTTATCGGCTTCATTAAACAACCACCACCCTCCCTTCAATGGCCAGGGTCCTAGGATGTTCCTGTCAATCCATTTACACGGCTGAACATGTGAGGAGACTCAGGCGTTTGGGGTTTGTTTGCTTCTTACTGTTCCTCACACCTTACTGAAGCTCCCAGGGATCTCCTGCCCTCTGGGGCCTGCAGACCTCACGGTGGTCTGCTGAAGGCCTCGTGATGAATGCCATGCAGGAGCATGCCCTGAGTCTTCCCTTTCTGTTCTCTGATGTATTTTATCTGTACAGCCCAAAGCGTCTAGGGCCGGCTCAGCTAAACACATATTTGCTTCATTCAAATTCCGATTTTGAATTTAGACTGAATTGATTCGAAGTTCAAGAGAGTTTCAGATTGGGGTGGGCTGGAGGGGTTGGCTGCCAAAGGTGAGACATGAAGCGAGCTAAGGTATAAGATTTAGGTGACAGTGTGGGCCGGGGTCTGTGTCCCCTCACCCACTCCATTCTTCCCTCTTCCCCTGCACCCACTGCTTAGAGGCCTTCAGTAGGACAAAGGAAAGCGGTAAGTTGTTAGCAAAATACTGAAGGAAGTGAGGAGAGGCCGTCAGTACATCTGCTCATGGTCTATACACAGCCTCTCAGACATGCAGCCGGGCCCGAGCGAGGCTGGCAGGTAGAAAAGACTACGAGGCTTGAGGGAGAGGAAAGGAGAGACCAGACCAGGAGGGTGATTCCCAGAAGTGTGACTGAGAGGTATTGTCAAGGAAAAGGTGAAGTCATATTTGCCCCACCTTCTGGGATGGCATGTGTATCAGTTAATAATAACTCTCCTCCTGATGTGGATCTCAAGAAGACTCATGGCTGTGAACCCCAAGAAAGAATTGATCTGCTGAGATGGACTCCTCATGGTCAACCAAGAGCCCAAACTTTATAAATTACAAGAGCCTCGCAGCCATTTGCTGACAGGGGCCTCTCACCTAGTCTGTAAACTGGGAAGAACCTCAGACTGAACTCTGGGCTGCCCGCTCTATGCCCACTGTTTATGCCGTCTGAGCCAACCACTGCAGGGAAACCCTGGTTTTGTCTTTCTACCAATGGCCTGAGACCTGCCTCTCCAGTCAGAACTGCACAATTTGGATACCTCATTTACATAAAACAAACTTCACTGAGGATCTGGGCAGGAACTTTTGCTTTAAAAGGCAGCCTGCCTTTCATCTCAGTGGAACACAATTTAAGTTGCTACCTGACTCTGTGTCTCCTGGTCTGGAGCTCCTTTTTGCTCAAACACATGCTTTTTATTCTCTAATACAGTCTAAAGTTAGTTTTGGTTTACACTGGCAATGAACTGTGCCGACACCTAGAACCCTTTCCCTGCACGTCACTGACATGGCAGCGGGGTTGCGGTGTGACTCATAACCATCGCTGACCAGGCAGTTCCCATGCTGGGCTCAGTGTCTATGCCACCTCACTGAACACCACCACCTGCATGCCCAAGACCACCAAGACTCCCAATCAGCAGTTCCCAGATTTCAGTGCACACGGATCGCTGTGGAGCTGACTATAATGTCACACAGAGGTGCGATTTCCTTCAAACCAGAGTGGGGTCCAGGAGCAGGCATTTCCAATAAGTATCCTGCGACAGTGAGGCAGATGTGCAAGGACCACCACAGTCCACCCAAATGGGATCATTCTGGAGCTCCAGCCTGGCCCTGGGACTAGTGGCTGCCCTTTGGACCCTTCGAATCAGCCAGTGTATTAACACCTCAGAGCCTGCCATACCCAGTCATGCTGACAGCAACGCCCCTGCAGTCACCCCTCCTCTGAGGGACACTTCAATGCAGTTCCACCATCCCTCTCCCCCTTCTCTGTTCCCCTCTCTCACCAACCTTCCCTCTGTGCCAGCCAAAACCGCCACTGTGCGGCAAACTCCCCTAATATCCTTGGCCCTTCCCCTGCACCCTGTGGTGTTAGATGAAACCCACTTCTGCTGAAGAGACCACTTCCCAGGCCAGCACTAGCTCTATAGCACCTCGGGCAAATTGAAAAAGGGTCACCATTCTGGATGAGGGGATCACACTGGTTAAAAGTCCCCCTACACAAGCCAGTCCCCAAGGACCCAAAGTGTGGTGAAAGGTCAGATTTCAGCCCCTTCCCTCCTCAGTGTACAAACGATACAAATTTCAGCCTGACCACTTCCTTGTAATCTTCCCTGGAGATTGCTCCATCTCCTGCTGCCCACTGCCAAGGAGGTCAAAGCAAGGTTGTTGCCTTCTTCACTCCCCAAGGCCACTTCCAAACCTTTAATTCTTCCCCTTCCGGTAAAAGTCTCTGCCACTCTGAGACTCGGCCAGGTGCTTATATCGGCCTCTAATGTCCCTCAGAACGGCCAACTTCCGACCTCGCCACCGAAGACCGACAGTGTCCTCCTGCCTTGACACGCTCCGCCTTGCTGTGGAGCGTGGACGCCCCTGAGTTGCCCACCGCCAGGCCTCCCAGCTCACAAGCCTCCTCAATCCTGGGCCCTCGTCTCCAGTCCCTTAGATTCCCCCACACCCAGGAGCCTTGTCAGAAACCTCAGACTCCAGCAGCCCCGCTCCAAACAGCAAGCCACCTCCCGCGCAGGCCTCTGCTGTGTCCACTCCTGCTGCATCTGCTCCCTGGCATCGCAGAGACCCCCGGCCCCCTGAGCCCTTCATTTTCTGCCCGCCCGGCAGAGGCTGCACCGTTGACCAGCGGAACCATTCTCTCTCCAGCATCTGTCTTCTGCGTCATTTTTCTGGGAAAAACCAACCCTCGCGAATCCCACGCTCCACCTTCGCCCTCCTCTGCGCAGGCTGAGTGCTGCTGAAGGGAGCACAGCATTCCGCCCCGGCCCGCGGTCCCCAGACTCGGCTGGGTCTGCGTGCCGCACATCAAGGAACCTTTGTGCTTTGCAGGCCTGCGCCCCCCGACTCTGCTCGGGAGCTGCTCCCGCCCCCACAGCCCTCTTCAAGCCCGCCCACCCCACCCCAAAGCCTCCCACCTCAGCAGAGAGCATCTCTCCCTATTTTATGAGAAAACTGAACCCTAAAATGACAACTACCCGAACTTTCCAGCCCCCACCTACACCCTCCGGTGACCTTGAGCCCTCCCTATCTCCTTCTCCCCATCTGTCTCCCAGGATGAGAGGCCTTCCTCCTACTCACGGCCAGGCCTCCATCTGCCCTCTCCACCTTTGAAACTTGTCCTGGCCATTTTTCACTGGTTATCCCACAACCTCTTATTGTCTAGTGTGTCTTGTCTCTTTAGCCTATCAAAGTACTTGACTTTTGCAACATTTAAAAACAAACACCTTCCTTCCCCTGGGTCTCCCGCCTTACCACCCTCTTTCCTCTCTACTAAACCTGTCCTTGCTCGCTCTCCTCGCTTCCTCGTGTCCCTTCCCAGTTCAAGCTCTCATCCCCCGATTCACGCTCCTCAGTCAGGAATCACCAATACCTTCCCATTGCCAAACCCAGTGGAAAATTTTCTATACTTTTCTTACTGTTGCATTCGATCCTACTGCTCACTTTCCCTTTCTTGAAACCGTCCACTCCCTTGTGGCTGCACTGTCACTCTCTCCGTGTCAGTGTGGGTCTCCACCTTGACACCTCCTTCATGCACCCCTCCATCACTGGTGTTCCCTGTCCACCAGGCCTTGAACTACTGCTTTCACGCTCCACACGGCGTTCCTGGACAATAGCACCCACTGTGGAAGTTTTCACTATTGCCAACATTCTGCTAATTCACAAGTTTGTACTTGAGCCTGGACTCCTTCCTGAGCACCAGAGTTGGATACACAACTGCGGGCTGGACAACTCCGTTAGCACATCACACAGGTACCTCAAGCTATCTGACCTGCCTAAACCTGAGCTCATCACCTCCACCCTAGCCCGAAACTTGCTCCCCCTGTGATCCCTATCTTAGTCACCAGCACCTCATCCACCCACCAGGCGAGTCAGACACCTGAAGTCATCCTTAACTCCACCCTCTCCCCAGCAATCTGCCTCTAGGATCTGTTCTTCTTACTGCCCTAATTTTTAAAATATTTCCACTCCCTTCTAGCCCCACACCTGCTGACGGTTTTGTGATATTTCATCATCCCCCTAGTTGGACTCCTCATTTTGCCCTCTTATTTCTACTCCCCACATAATCATTAAAGTCTTTCATCTAATCCCGGATCTGGCATGTCAACCTTCTGCTTTATAACCCTGTTGCCGATGAGGCAGAGTTTTAAATTGTGGGCGTGCGTGACCTACAAGGCCTCCCGTGACTTGGCCCCTATTCCCGCTCCAGCATCAGCCCATCTCTCCTTGTCGTGCACATTACATTTCAGATATTCTCTGCTCACATCCTGCTGCTTCGTAGCTCCACACTTCTCTCATCCAGGAGCACCAGCCCCCAAACTCTCCCCACTCGTGTGGGTCCTCTCCCCGCATCCTTCAGAAGGGCTCATACACTATTTACTACACAAAGCATTCTTGCCCTTCCTTTGTACTCCTAAAGCACCCGTGCTTATCTTTATCTGTGCATGTACCCATTATTCTGAAGTGACTTACCCTTAATCTCCCAGCACTCACCCAAATTCAAAAGCAGGAAGCTTTGTGCTCTCCCCCACATCCCATAATGCTGAGCACTGCGCCCAACACATATTAGAGACTCAAAAAGTAATTACTGAATCGATTGTCGCAGCTGGGCTATGAGGCAGGCATTAAAATGAAAGAGCTCAAACTCAGAGAGCAGTTCACACACTAGTAGCTGGAAGAGCTGCAACCTGAAACCAGCTCCAAGGCCTACACTCTTTCAAGTACAACCTGGAAAACAAGCTAAGCATAGAGATGGAGATAACCATGACATGCCAGGGCACCAGTCTAAGGGTGATGGTGTGTGTGAGCAATCTAGGGAAGTGAGGTGGGAACGATTCTGGGGGCAGAAAAGTATGGGCTTGAGGCCCTGGCATGGCTGGTTCTAAGCAGAGCCCTGGTATGAAAATTTGCTGGCAGCGCCAGGCCTGAGCTGCCCAGTAACCAAATCTAGATGTTGGGCCGAAAACAGACAATGCTCCCCAAAATTCTCACAACTCTGCTTCACAGCTATCTTCTGAGACCTGCACATATTCCTCTCCTGGAAACCAGCCTCCAGAAAGTTCAGACATGGAACATCAAGGGATATTAGAAGGAAAACACATATGGACCTGTGTGAACAAGAGCGGCCAAGTTCTGGGCGGTCCCGAGCCTTCCCCCTACACCCTGAAACACAGAAGGCAGTCAACAAAAGGAGTTAAGAGGCAGAGGCATGAGCTGAGCCAATCCAAGGAAAGCTCCGGAACCCACAGAATGAAGGGAACATTCTGAGACAGCAGCCAACGAGGGGATTGTACATGTAGCTAAAGGCCCCAAACCTTCATGCATCAGAATTATGCCCTCCCCTGCACACCTCCCTCTGGGGCTCCAAGGCTGGAAGATGATTTCTCTAAAGGAAGGCACAAGAACATAGGGTTGGAATAATACCAGGGAAAGAAAACTAAAAATACCGTCCTTTGTTGAAAAAACAGAAAATGGCAGCTATGGCATGGATAACAAAGGGTAAAGATAGGGCGCCCTTTTCTTCTAAACTCTCTATTAGACAAACGTGAAGAGCCAGAATGACCTCATTAGTGGAGAATTTGTCAGGTATTCAGGGCAAGAGCACCCCCACCCTCTGTCCTCACCTGTGTCTCTGGAAGCCAAGCCAACCTGCCTCCTCCCTTAACAGGTGGCTGGGACAGGAGAGCTTACTTCCTGCCTGGGAAAGGGGCCAGGGTGGGACAGGTGGCTGGGACAGGAGAGCTTACTTCCTGCCCAGGGAAGGGGCCGGGGTGGGCAGTGGAGCCTCCAAGCGGCCTCAGCTCCAAAGCATATTTTCCCTTGACAAATGGAGACTTTCACACACCTGCTTGCCATCTTGTTTCTGCTCTATAGACGGTGATAAAGGCCTTCAGGCTGCAAAGACTCACAGGAAAAAGGAACACACTGTCCTCTTCCCACTTCCCCTCAGCCAGCCCTAACTCCACCCCAACTCAGCTGCACCTGGCTCATTACCAGAAGGACAGACCATCCTGGAGCCCAGGCAAAGCACTTGCAGCCTTGACTCACCTTTCATTGCTCAAGAAGAAACCTGGGCATCTTGGAATTCCCCTCTGCAGGAGGTGTGAGCAGCTCCCAGGCACCGCCTCAGTGGCATCTCTCCGATGACAATAACAAAGAAGCATTTACTGAGTGCCTTCTCTATGCTGGGCATGGTGTCTTACATGTGCTATCTCATTAAAAGCAACAAGCTGAGGAGGTGGGTGCTAATGTTATCCCCATTTTACGGACAAGGAAATAGAGCAGTTCAATATATTGGTCTGAGGTTATGTGGGCAGCAAACAGAGAAGGATGGACAATAGCAGATCTGTCTCCCTGACTTCAGAGACCCTGCTCTTAACAACACTGTGTGCGCCTTCCTCTCATCGCCTGAACTATGACTTTTCCCTTTTCGTAGCTGCTCAGCCTTTCAAAGTTATGGTTTCCCATTAGCATGTGAGCTTCCTGAGGTTGGAAATCACTTTTAATGGTGCTTTAGGAGTGATACCAAGAACATAAATGCTGACTGGCCAACTGAAGTTTCAAAATGTGATGGATGTTTAATAAATGCTACTTATTGCTTGTTATGAAAACCATTCACATGCCATGTACCACACAACTCAATTCCTGTCCTCCAGAGCAGGGTCTCTCCACCTCAGCCCCATTGACATTTGGGACTGGAGAATTCTCTGTCCTGGGGGCTGTCCTATGCACAGCAGGATGTTTTGCCACAGCCCTGGACTCCACTCACGAGATGCCAATAGCACCCCCTGCCACTTGTGACAACCAAAACTCCTTCCAGACATGGCCAGATGCCCCATGGGCAACCAAGGCACTCCCAGCTGGGATCTACTGCCCTAGAGTAACCAAATAAAGATAACAGTACTTATCTGCTCAGAGTAAAACAGCAAGAAAGCTTATTCCCACCTACCATAAAACAGCACTCACTGCCTATAGTTCATAAATATGAGGGACCCTAAGAACTATGTACAAACTAGAAGCCCCAGAGCACCAGTATCAGGAAGTCAAGACAATGCTCCTGTTCTACCTGAACCACTCACTTTCTGCTCATACAATTTTTCTGTGGGGCAATGTCATAGACTGGGGGGAGCCCAGAGCCAACAAAGGACAGACCTGGGTTCAAATCCCAGCTCACAGTCCTAAAATCATTTGCTTTTAACAGGACAGAGCAGACCGAAACCTCAGCTCCTTCACTTACTAGCTTTTGGTCAATTCACTTCCTATCACCAGGCCCCAGTTTCTGTAGACCGGGTGACAGCACCTAGCTCAGGACTGCTGTGAGGATCAGACACTGCCACTGAAAAGCAACTCTCGAGCAAGGGCTGGCTCAACGGGGCTCAGAAACAGTCGCTCCTTTTCCTCTCCTCACTTCTCACCAGGCCCTTGAGAGCATCATAAACATCTCAGTTTTGTCTCTCCGCACCAGCCAGCAGAGCGGTTCTCACCCCTGGCTGCAGCTGAAAAGACCGAAGAGCTTTCAGAATGCTGATGTCTAGGCCTCGCTGCTCACAGACCAGATCGGAATCTCTGGCTTGAAAGCACACATTGTAATTATTCAAGTATTTAGTCATGACAAAGGTGCTATAGTATCTTTCCCATAGCTTTATTGATACCAAAAATAAAACAGCAATATTTGAAGTAGTTCTTAAAATACAATAATTGTATATTAGTAATTCATAATTAATATCTTGTAAATAATTTAAATGAATCAGTATATCTCCAAATGGCATCTATTCTATTCTTAGGATCCACAAATCCCATTACAATTTTTAGATTTTATGTTTTAATTTCAATGATCATTTAAAAATAGACTTTTCGTATCATTTTTTTTTTAATCTTTGAAGCAATAATCCTCAACTGAAGGAGATGTTCACAGAATAAACTTTTAATTTCTTAATTCAGTGCTTCTCAGTGTTTCAGAAAACAATGCCACCGATGATGTGGAGATTGACATATCCACAGGTTACCTGAGTGACAAAGTTGTGTTTGTATACAAGGCTAGAAGTAGAACCTATTTGTTATCAGGAGAGAAGATCCCGTCATCTGTTTTATTTTTAGGAAAGATAAGATATTATAGTATACAGCAATGATATTTACATGCTACTACATAGCATCAGATCAGCATAAAAGGAAAAACACCATGGTTCACGATTAATGGCTAAAGTGAGTAGCATCTAAGGGAATTAAAGGATCTTCTGGTGACTCAGCTAACGGACTGTTACTGAAAAGGGAAAGGTGCGGACCGGGTTCAGCGCTGTGTTTCAGCAGCCTTGCTCTGACGTATCAGCCCCCACCCCATGAAAGTGTGTGTACCTCAGCACGCCAGGAGCCCCACGGGAGCAGGGGCTTGTCCCACCCTCGCCGTGCCTGTGGCAGCCCCAAACCCACAGAAACACTGAACAGACATTTCTGAAATAACAAACCCGCCACCCTCGTACTGCCTTTTTCTTTCTATCCTTATTTTCTCTACATCCTTAATTTCTTACTTTTTAACTCTTGTATTTCTGTAAGCTACCTGAAGACGTGTGTGAGTGAGGTGACGTGAATTCGGAAATCAACACACTTTTAAAGAATCGGGTGTCAGGGGATTCCCAGGAGCAGCACGTTTCCTGACTCCGTTCCTTGGAGTGGCGTCCCCTTTACACTCAGGTCAGAGCAGCACTGGTCACAGCTAACCTAGGAGTTCCCATCCAGGCCCCACTGCTTAAACCACGCCATGTTTTTTTCACTCTTGAACTGCCTGGTAGGGACATGCACTTGAATCGCTTCATAAAATGGTGTGCCCCCCAAAGAAACTGTAAAGTGTAGCCACTGTGTGCAGAGGTAACTGACCTGGGCTTGCTAAGCTCTCCGCAGCACCCTGCAATGCACTTCTCAGGCAGGCAGTGCCGCCTCTCCGGCAAGGAGCCCATGCTGGCCGGCCAGCCTGGGAAGGGGATGTCCAAACCTTTCTCTTTCCTCTGCTGGGGACACCTCTTCTATTTGGGGGTCGGGAAGCACCGAGCCCTGACTTCCCTTCTTGTCTCATTTCACTTCCTCACCTACCAAGCCCCTCTCTGGCCAGACCACTAAATGCCTTCAACACTTTTATTTCTGTCTAAAAATGAACAGAACTGATGTCCAGTGTGGGGAGGCACCATGGACTCTAACATTGGAAGGAAGAATTGAAAAGATCCAACCTTCCACTCAATAAGGAAGGGGTCCTTGAACACTCTTCTTGAGTCAACTTTCCGGCTCTGCCTAGATGCCAGCGATCACTGCTTCTTGCCACAGCAACACAAGGCACTTCTGGGAGTTATGATAAAAAAGTAAACCTTCGTGGATCACTGGCTTCCAGACTTTGGATTTCAGGGACCTAGGTAGGGTGTCAATATTTTATTTTGCCAGATAAGGACATTAAAAAATTAACAGATGTGGGAACCTACTATCTATAATCTACAATGACCATAATTTCATAAAAGAAAGGATATTTTACAAAATGTCAAAAAGCTGTACTAAGAGAACAAAAATTAAATTGGATAAATGTTTGCTTCTTTTTTAAAAATCTCACCATTTTGTTCTCACTTCTCTTGTCCCATAAAAACAAGTGAGCAGCTGATTGCGGCTGGCCACGGGCTGGACCTTGGTAACAAGTGTCTGCAGAGCAGGGTTACCTCCCCTAGCACTGTGTGCCCATGGGCGGCTCGCTCAATGCCCCGCCCAAGCCCACTACCACTGCATACAAATGGTGCCTGCGGGTAAAGACTGGGCCAATCTAACTGTGCTCTTGACAGTTTAGGATCAAGTGAAGCCACAGAGGTGATCAACAAAAAGTCTGGAGCAAAGATATAAGAACAATGGCAATAGAAAACTTCTAGTAAACTCCAAGTTCCATAAAGTGTAAATTGGGCAGGAGTCCCAAATGCACTACAAAGTAGAGACGTGGCATGTTAAAATTAAAATGTACTATACCTTGACTTTGACTCATCTGAACTAAGATGCTATGTTGAGCTAGCAGGTATTAACTAAGTAGGAGAACTACAGTGGAGAGCATACCCAGCCAGGAGGAAGGAGGCTGGGGGCTAGCCCCAAATACGCCACTAAGTGGGTCTATAGCCCTCGGTAAGTCTCATCTTTCTGTATTCAGTGCAATTAAAATGACCTCTAGGGCCAGTTCAGCTTGAAAATTCCTAATGTCATATACAGTGATGTGTCATCTCTCTGACAATTTACAAGGCCTCAGGGAATGAGAAGGATGGTCTGCATCTTCTAAAAAGCTGACCACTTAGCTTGTCCCCTGAAGCATAAAGATCCACATCATGGGATCCCCCAAAGCATAACACCTACCACCCTGAACCAAAGAGCTAACAGGTACAACCCAGTCAGTTCCTAAATCAACACACATTGACTTAAGAACCCACTGTGGGCAAAAGAACTAAAGTAAGTGTTCTCCAGATCCTTCCTCCTGGAGTTGTGCCACCACTCACTGTGGCAGGTATGTCCCCCGCATTGTCTCTTAAACCTTGACACAATCCTGCAAGGCTGGCATTATTATCTGTGAGGTATCTGTAATAAGAGAACTGAGGCTCAGACTAGTTAGGTACATCCAAGGTTCCAACATGAGGGGCAGGATTCAAACAGAGGCTTCTTTGACGCTAAAGCCCACGTGCTTTTCCCCACAGTGGCTATGTTGCATCCCTCCTACCTTTTTTTTTTTTTAAATTGATTTGGGGGATGGGGTACAGGGAGAGAAAGAGAGAGAGAGAGAAACACCAATTTGTTGTTCCACTTATTTATGCATTCATTGACTGCTTCTTGTATGTGCCCTGACTGGAAATCGAACCCACAACCTTGGCACATAGGGATGATGCTCCAACCAACTGAGCTACCCAGCCAGGGCCTCTCTCATGCCTTCAACACACCCAGGAGACCAGATCAAAAAACCTGGGGTGCCTCAGACTGATGGTCATTTCTGGTGAATTCCAGGAATCCTCCCTTTAGGTGTTAGCCTTGGGAAGACCCGCTGCTCTCTCCTCTCTGAAAGCTAGCCTTCCCAGACAGACCAACAAGGTATTCAAGTGCCCACCAGACCTTTGACAGTATGAATAGTCTTAGCACATAAGCTCTCCATAGACTGGCAAGTTTTGGGGGCAGGTCAGAACGTGCTACTTACAGCAGGGGGATCCGAGATTCCAAGAGAGAAAACTCACCCAAGTTCACCTGATACAAAACAGGGAGCTGCTGGGGCATGATGGACCCTTGCTGGTACCTAGCACCAGTTGTGGGTCCACATGGTGGTCCTGGATGAGTTTCTTTGGGATCCTGCCAGCTACACCAAAACAAATGTTGATGTACATACATCCAAACTTGTAGAGAATTTTTTTAAGAATTTATTTGAGCCCAAACTGACGACAATGCTGGGAAACAAGATCTCAAATGCTCCAGAGAATAACAGTTTGGGTTACTTTTATACATTTGGAATTAAGAAGAGAACATAAGAGTGATTACACGAGGGTGGGCTAAAGAAAGGAGGGGCCTACATTACAGGATCGTTACCAAGATCACGTGCTCTCTTAAAGGTGGTTATACTTCTGAGGGGTCTGAGAAAGAGGCATTTCAAAGATGCTGTGTTAACCTAGATGCTCAAAAACAATGGGCAGGGCTTGCTTAAGGCAAAAATAAACCTTTTACTGAAAAGTTACTTGCCTGGGGTGTGACTAGCCATCATGACCTGCCCAGTTAGGAATTTATGATCATATCATACCGGGAGGTTAGTTTAGGCTAGGTTTATTACAGCGTCCCTTTTTCATCCAATTAGTCCGACATTCAGTTCCAACCTGGTTTACTCAGATCAACGGTTAAACCCTTGCTATTTGAGGCATCACCCGAGATCCTGTTAGAACCTGGTCAGAAACTAAGGAAGGAAGGAAGGGAAGAAGGGAGAGAGGAAATAAATTAGCATATGTTATAAACCTCCCATGTGTCCAATTCCCCACACCCTCCTAAACAGCTTACAAATATTTCTCACTATTATTTACATAAAAATATGTAAGACTGGAATTAGTGTCCCAATTTTTAGAAGTGGAGACTAAGGCTCAGATAGGTTAAAAGTCTCCTAAAGCCTGGGTTCTAAACCAGATCTAATACTCAAGTTCAGCTGCATTCTCCCTACACTTCCAACTTGCCTACACAGAATATTATATCAAGAAAAAATTTCAGTGGCATATAAGACACAAACCATAAAATTCAATTCAGTGTTGTTTTTTAGTATATTCATAAGATTATGAAACTATCACTACTTTATAATTCCAGAACATTTCCATCACCCCAAGCCAATTAGCAGTCACTTCCCATTCTTCCTTTCCTCCCGTCCCTGGCTCCCTGGCAACCACTTTCTGTCTATCAAATCTTCCTGTTTGGGATATTCCATCTAGGTGAAATCATATTATATGTAGCCTTTTGTGCCTGGCTTCTTTTTGCTTAGCATGTTTTCAGGGTTCATCCATGTTGTAGCATCTCCCAGTACTTCATTTCTTTTTGGGGTTGAATAACCCATTGGATAGAAATGCCACATTCTTTATCCATTAAGGAGTTGGACATTTGGATTGTTTCCACTTCTTGGCTATTATGAATAATGCACTTATAAACATTTATGTACAAGCTTTTGTGTGGACACATGTCTTTAATTCTCTTGTGTATATATATATATCTAGGAGTAGAGTTGCTGGGTCATATAGTAGTAAAACTCTATGTTTAATCTTTTGAAGAAATGTCAACTATTTTCCAAAGTGGCTGGATTATTTTACATGCCCGCCTGCAATACATGAAGAGTCCAAGTTCCTCATATCCTTGCCAACTCATCTGCTGTCATTCTCATCATAGCCATTGAGAGGCTGTAAATTGTTTCTCTTTGTAACTTTGATTTACATTTTCCTAGTGACTAATGGCGTTGAGCATCTTTTTATGTATATACCGGCCACTATATATCTTCTTTGGAGAAAGTACTCAAGTCCTTTGCTCTTTTTAAAATTGGGGTATTTTTCTTTTTACTGTTGAGTTGTAAGTGTTCTTTATATATTCTATATATGAGGTCTTAATCAAGTATATGATTTTCAAATGTTTTTTTTCCATTATTTGGGTTGTCTGCACTTTCTTGATAGTGTCCTTTGAAGAACAACAGCTTTTAATATTGATGAAGTCCTATTTAACTATTTTTTCCTTTGTGTGCTTTTGCTTTAGGCATTATACCTATTAAGCTGTTGCCTAATTCAAGGTTATGAAGATTTATACCTATGTTTTCTTCTAAGAGTTTTATAGCTTAAATTCGTACATTTAGGTTCTTGGTCCATGTTGAGTTGACACAGCATGAGGAAGAGGTCCAGTTTCATAATTTTGCATGTGGACATTCAGTCTTCCCAGCACCATTTGCTGAAAAGACTATTCTTTCCCCCATCAGACTGTCCTGACACCCTCGTCAAAATCAGTTGATTATAAATAAACAGGTTTATTTCTGAACCCTCAACTCTTTCCCATTGATGTGTATGTCTACCCTTATGCCAATACCACACTGTGTTGATTACTACAGCTTTGTAGTAAGTTTTGAAATTGCTAAGTGTGAGTTCTCCAACTTTGTTACTGTTGTTGTTTCAACATCATTTTGGCTATTCTTGGTCTCTTGTAGTTTTCAGTGCACAAGTGGTGTTTCTTTCGTTGAATTTATTTAATGCTGTTATTGAATATCTTCAAGATTATTGATACTTTCTTCTTTCAGTTCTAAAAAATCTGTTAAGTCCTAGTGAATTTTTCATTTTACTTTTCAACTTTTTTCAATTTTTTTGGTATTTTTTATCATTTCTATCTCTTTATCAATAGTCTTTATTTTGTGAGTCTTTCTTATATTTCCCTTTTATTCTTTAAACATATTTACAATATTTGAGTTAATGTCTTTGTCTAGTAAGTCCAGCACCTGGGCTTCCTTGGGGACAGGTTCTATTGGTTGGAGTTTTTCCCTGTGTATAGACCATATGTTCTGTTTTTGGCATGTCTTATAATTTTTTTTGTTAAAAAATATTTAAACATTATAATGTGGCCATGCTGGATGCCACATTCCCTCCCAGGGTTTGTTGCAGTTCCCATTGGTTGTTATTGTTTGTTGTTGTTGCTGCTGTTGTTTAGCGATTTATCTAATTCAATTCTCTAAGGTCTATATTCTTTATCATGTATGGCCACTGATGTCCCTGTTCAGTTAGCTCAGTAGTCAGCTAACAAATAGACACAGATGTCTTTAATGCCTGTACTTATATGTTTCTCAGCCTTTGCCAAATTCCTCTGTGGGTGTGTTTTGGGGCATACTTTCACTGACTAGATAGTAGCTTAGAGCTCTGCCATAGCCTTATTTTCCCACCTGTGCAGCTCTGCCTGTGCAGAGCCAGAAATGAGAGATTAGGGCTTTCTCGGGTCTTTCTTGGGTATGTCCATAGCCCTGTACACGCACATCCTTCTAGATTCCCAGGAATTTGTCAGAGATTTTCAAAGGCCCCAACCAACACTTTATTCTCCATTTTTTGCTCGGCTCTTGGTTAGCCCAGTTGGAACCACAGTCTTAGGCACCTGCAATGTTTTTTAAAAAAATCCCATTCTTTGTTTTTAACAAAAGCCCTAGGAATAAGACTATTTGCACATTCTGAGTCAGGTCAAATAAAGACAATTCTGGGAGGATGCAGCTTTTATAGAAAGCTCCAAACCGATTCTGTTACATTACACTGGCTGTCAGTTTGCTGGTTTTCACAACAACCATTGCAAGGCTGCTGGTTCCTCAGGCTCCTGTAGAGATAGGGTGAGGGGATGGGAATAGGACAAGTTAAAATGCCCTAATATTCACTGTGCTTAAAAAGATTCAGCCATTTTTCTTAAACAAACACAGCCTAGATTGTTGCAAGCTTTGGTTAATATCTAAAGTTCAGAAAAAAATTGACTTTTGACCATTTTTGTTAGTGTTCTTGCTGCTATTCAGGACGAGTGAGTTTTTCAGAGTTCCTCACTCCACCACTCCTTAAGTGCTTCTCTTAAAAAATAGTTTAGAAATATCACCTTGATTCAATTCTACATTTTTTTGTTTTCTTTCTACTCACATGGTAGAATATTTCTGCCCTCTTTCTTCCTTCAGGGAGTAAATCAGAAAAGAGATATGAAAAACATGTTTTCTGACTTTTTTAGTTTCCTTGCTCTACAGTGCAAGATAGACCAAAGCTGTTTCTTTCCAAGTGTAAATCCAGAAGCACAGTGTTTTCAGTTCTATGCTAGTCACAAAATGAACTGGGATTGGAGACATGTTCAATGACAGAGAGTGGGAAAAGCATACGTAATACTCCAAGAAAAGAGGGCTCCTGTGCCCGAGTTCCCTACAGGGAGAAGTAGAGCTTCTAAATGAGTCTGGTATATAATGGTCACTCAACCCCTAATTTCACTTTTCTGTCATTAAACCTTTTTCCACAGCTTTCTTCAAGTAGCAGGTACTCAGGTGAGTGAGATGCAGAATAAATCCATAATCAGTACATTCTCTTTCTTGAGCAAAATTGGAATTGACAAAGGACCATGGTGACAAATTTCAGAAGCCAGGGTGTGGTTAGAGCAGAATTTACATATATGACCTCACCCAGAAACTCTAGCACATAAATAGGTGAGGTCTTACCCAGCTCCAGACCGAGTAGTGTCCACACAGACCAAGATCATGGCACTCCTTGGGTCCACACTGCCATGCCTGGGGCTGTTTCTGTGCCTGGGAATGCCGTTTATTTCTGCCAGCTCTGCTAATGACAGTGACAGCTGCATGTCCTTCAACACAGTCATCCCCACCACTGGCATCATGGCCAGTTCAGATGTCTATGAAGACAACAAGATCTACACAAGTGAGTAGAAGCCATTCTTTCTGCTGTCTTTTTTCTCTCCAGGGAGTTTACATGAATTTCAGAACATAACTCTCCATCTCTGCTCTCATTTAGACAAAATATGCGTTTTTGACCCGGATGGGCAGTGGGGACAGAAAGAATGAGAACATGTGAGAGAGTGGGTTGGGTGGAAATATTTCTGCATACTCCCTGTGCCAACCTGAGTGACAAGGAGTCATTAAATCCCCCCAGGCTAACTGAGACCCAGCAAGAGCACACCTACGGCAAGTCCTGACTTCAAATCAGCATGTTTATTATCTTAAGGGATGATAATTGCATCACACTTTGTAATCTTTTCACACCCATTTAATAAAACAGTGCCACTGTGGACGGCTGGCTATTGCACAACTGCAGTAGGCATTGTTCGCATTGAATCCACAAGCGGAAAATCTAGTTCGCTGGACAGGGGAAGTATGGCTATCCCATCTGCTGTATAAGGAGCCTGAAGCTGAGAAAAGTTAAATGACTTGCTCGGGGTCTCACTGCTAGGAAGTGGCAGAATTGGCTCTTGAACCGTGTTCCTTTCATTCCTAATCAAATGTTTTTCTTAAAAGTGCCTAGGAATATTTTATAAATATCCGTTCCGGTATCAGCTAAACCTACAAGTCAAGGCTAGTGCCTTCTAATTGCTTTCATAACAACATTTAATATAGTGGCTTACGTGTATTAATTCATTTAGTCCTCATGACAACCTACGAGGCAGAGACCACTGTCATTCTTGTTTTGTAGATGAAAACACAGAAGTAGAAATGCTAGTGACTTGCTCAGGTCACAGAGCTACTTTAATGGTGGAGCTGAGATATGGACCTGAGCAATCTATCTTCAGAGACTCTGCCCTTAACCACTACACTACATGCCTCTCAATTACAGTAATGAGAGCTGATTCTTCCTATGTGCTGAGTACTGTTCTAGGGGTCAATGCTATTATCTTCCCATTTTACAGATGACAACTGAGGCACAGGTAAGTTAAAGTTTTACCCAAGATCACTAGTAACATAACTAATATTTGAACCTAAATAACAGTCCAGCTTTGTTCAGCCAGGCTGTCCAGCTTCAGAGCCTGTGTTCTTATGTACCATGTTATCCCGCCTCTCTTAAAACTCTAACCAAGTTTTGCAGAGACTGCAGGGTGATACCCACACCCATGGTCTACAGATTCCAGGCTTCAGCAGGTAAATGACTATAGTCTATCTTCACACACCCATGCCAGTTTATAATTTATTCTTTTTTTTTTTCATGGGTACTGTCACTGAATGTCTCCATTATGATAAGGCTCCCTGTGTCCCATTCGCTCAGGCAGTGGATCTTGTCCTGCAGGGCAGGGAGGATAATCTTGTAATTCAAGATGAAGATAAGGAGGGAACACCTGTGACCGTGGACCTGGGAAAGGACCTGGGGGCCAGGGGGACTAGACAAAAGAGATTACAGAGCTCTGACTTAAGATACATCCCAAGGTGAAGGATTTTGCTGTTGAAATGGAAGAAACAGAAACCTACCTTGTGAAGGTAGGGTAGGGAGTGCAGAGGTGGCAGGTGATGAGCTTTCTGAAAGCAGGAAGACAGGAGAAAAAAGAGTCAGAAGATGATTAGTAAGACGCCTTAAAAGGGAAAAACCTCTTGGAAGGGAACACCCTGGGCGAAAGGGAAATTGCAGCACTCACAGAGGCGGTGATGGAGCAGAGGGAAGGGGAAGTAAGGAGGGGTGCAATGTACTTCCCCACACCTCACCTGGTTTCATCTCAGAGTGTGCCGGCAGCTCTGCGATGCACTATAGGGATGATTTAAGTTGAGTAGAAGCCCTGCACCCGCAAGAGTTTGAAGTGCCAGCTTCCACACCTGTGACTATAAAACACTCTCCGTGATTTCCCTACAGAGTGTCATTGCAGGACTCAGCTGACCAGGACACTAACTTTTATGGAGACCAAGTAAATGCCCACACAAACTAACTTCTCCTTATTTTGATTTTGAAAATCTCTAAATCTCAGGGTTGGGTCAACATTGGTAAGTCATGTACAAATGGCTTAGTGGGTCCCAGGACAATTGCAGCTTAGGCAGTGTCTTACAACAGGCTTCCTGGATCTGTCTTCATATCATTGAAAGAAACCCCTAATGCAATGACATTATGTTAGGACCGTACTAGGTAAGCATCTGCCTCCATTTTTTACTTCTATGGACAAGAGGGATGCAACTTGCCTGTCTTTTACTCTGAATCTTCAGCTTTAGGGGTATTCAGTATACAGCATTGGATGCACAACTTTTTCAATCAATTAGCAGTTATTTACTGCCCTGCAGGTACCCAGCACTGGCCAGATACTGATACAGATGAAACCACAGCACACAATTAAGCCAGAATGTAGTTAAGTTCTCAACTGTACAGTAAAAGATGTAAGTGTTTCAGGAGTGAGAGGAAAAGAAGGCTGAATTGACCCGGAGGTGGGTCATAGCAGGATTTTAGAAAGTTAATGAGGATGGAATGTGTAATGAGAAGGAAGTAAGGACTCCACAGAGACAGCCAGACGTGAACAAAGACCAGCTCCAGGACTTTGCCAGGCCAGTGTGAGTCAAGGGTGTCTGCAGGACCAGAGGAAGACTGGCTGCCCCTGGAGTGGGGGTGCAAAGAGCAGAGTGAGCTAGGTTGTCAGGGTCACAAAAGCTGCATGCTGGGTACTGTAACTGACAGAACAGAAGCAGAAATGTTTAGATGCTCTAGAAATAAGAGCACTTCAAAGGTTTGGGAAAGGAGCGTCTGGATGGAAGTGTTACGTGTGGAAGTCTGATCTGGTTGCAGCCTGAAAGGAAGAGAGCGTGGAGACCAGAAATCCAAATAAAACACATGCCTAGGAGAGAAGAAAGGAGGACATGAGCCAGAGTGAGTGAGGGAAAGCAGAAGAAAGGACAGAGGCAAGAGCATGCCCATGGAGAGGTGACAGGTTTGGTGACTACCTGGATGACACCTCACCATCATGCACACATCTAGGAAGAATGCCAGGTTCTCACCGAGCAAGTCAGGGCCCACAGGATCTGGCTCAGCCCACGTTAATAGGCAATCACAAATAAATAGAACAGAGGAGTGTTTTGTGCTAGAAATAATAACAACTGCGATTTATCTAACATCCACAATGTATTAAAGTCTTTGCATTGTTCTCTTTACTCCTTTCAAGATAAGGTATCTGATCTCCATGTGAAAAGGATAACATCCTTATGTCCAGACCTAGAACTAGGCCTGGTGCAAAGCGAGCATTCAATAAATATTTGTGGAGTGAATAATGAAGAATAAGGAAACTGAGGCTCAGAGGTGAAATGATTTGTGAAAGCTAGAATTCAGAACCAAGACTGCCTGATCCTACTGTGTGACATGATCGATGTTCTTTGGTTTGTGAAGGGGAAGTCTTTGAAGGAATTTTGGGAGTCTGAAAGTACCCTGGTAACCTTAGCATTGAGGAACTCATTCAGAAGGGATCTTTTAAGGAAGGAAATGAAATATTCTCTTGAAATTATCTCCCAATTACAAACCAGATTTCTGAAATTAATAAGTGGAATTCACAAGTGTCTGTGGGGTGCCCTGTGAGTACATGCCAGGCTAGGTCATAAGAGACTCACCTGAATGAAGGTTAGGGAACTCTAAGAGGTCATTTGACAGTTACTTGGATTAGGACCCTAGGGGCTCAGAGGCCCCCCCTTCCCTCACCCTCAACCACAGAGACCAAGAACTTCAGCATTTCTAGGACCAGGAAACAGGCTTTGCTTTAACTTGGCAGTGACCTTGCCAATTTTCAGGAAGCACTTCCCAGGGGGCCCACTTGACCCATTCACATGCATCAACCCTTGCTCTTCCCACATTCCACGCCCCTGAAAGAAGGGCTGGGCACATTCATCCTCTTATCTGACAGATGAGACCCAGGCTCAAGAGGTTAAGAGCCAACCTCGTTATCTCACCGCTGGTACATAGCAAAACCAGGACCAGAGAACAGATTTCCTTTTATCTACCTTCTACTGTAGAAAATTTAGAAAACACAAAAAAGCAGTATGAAGTAAAGAAAAATCATCTGTAATCCCACTGCCAAGAAATCATCATAGTTAATATCTTGATAGTTTTCCTTCCAGAGTTTTTTCAACGTCTATAAAAATGGGACCACACTATATGTACATGCTATTTGTAACTTGTTTTCCCCACAGTTAATTTTGATTTCATGACCCTCATCCCTTCTTGCTACATAGGTGGCTGATTGTCTCCTTATCATTTCTTCCTAGTACTGGTTCCTGTGACTTACAGGACCAGCTCGGTGGTCCTGCGAGCGCTGGACGCGCACAACAACTCCATAGGTTTCTGGCACAGAGCAGACCTGGCCTGTAACAGCAGCGTCCTGTATTTCATGAGGGACAGACGTGAAGGAGTCTTCGAGGCCAGCTGGAAATCTCCTCCTTCCACAAACACAACTACAGTCGAGATACAGTAAGAACCAATACGTAGGATTTGAGCTTTTACAATTTCACATTGAGTTCATGCAGTTTTACACTGATCTTGGAAGACTCAAAATACAACCCAGATGTGACGTGAATTCAGTACCTACACTCCTTTTCTGCCTCACCATTTTTGGCCTACCTTTTATCTATAGGAGTTTACACACACACTCACACACACCATGTATGTTCAATATAAACAGAAAGAACGGGTGTTAAACAAAACACATACATACATTCATTATATATTCATTATATATATATATATATATATATATATATATATATATATATATATATATATATATATATATATATATATATATAAAGATTTTATTCAGGACTATTGCAATAGGAGAAAAGAGACCTCAGTACAGAATTAGGCTCAATTATGAATATAACATGGGCGAGTGGAAATGTATAGCCAAGGAGCAGGGTGAGAGTCAGTGGAGGGAAAATTACTGAAAGGAAACATCAAGGCCTGTAAGGGTGGTGAGGAATTTCTGGCTAAACTGCCCTAACAGGATTATTGCTGAAGGGCATGCCAAGGTGATGAGATATCACCTGGGGGATGGTAGAAAGTGAGGAACTCAATTGGACATTAAGGGTTATCAGATATCGAGGGTAAGAAGTTCTTGTTAGCCCTGACTGGTGTGGCTCAGGTGGTTGGGTATTGTTCTGAAAAGCAAGAAGTCAGCGGTTCGATCCCAGTCAGGGCACATACCTGCATTACAGGTTCAGTCCCCGGTCTGGGCATGTATGAAGGGCAACCGATTGATGTTTCTCTCCTGCTCTTTCTCCCTCCCTTCCCCCTCTCTAAAAATAAGTAAAATCTTCAAAAAAAATTATTTAAAAAGAAGTTCTTGTTAAAATGACTTAGAAGTGTTCTTGCTAAATCTGGATTTTACAAGCAGTGCCCAGATGCCTAGGAGGAGGCTCCGAAGCCTGACTGAAGTTGGATCAAACAAAGAATCTTTGTCACTGGGCACCCCCTGTTTGCTTCATATTCTCTATATTCAAACTGGAGAATCACTTCTTAAAGCATAGATTCCTTTTGGAAATAGCTTGCAAACAGAAAGTGTGATGATTGTGTAATAACTGGCTTCCTAGTGTCACACCAAATGGACACACTCTCATTCCAAGGAGAGACCAACCAGTGGCTCACATTGCACTTTAACAAAATCCTTCCTCCCAGCCAGGGATTTGTTACCAAATCTACTTTAGAGACCGAATGTTGAGAGGTCCCTAGAGTTTTGGCTGCCCTTTTAGGCTGAAAGCACAAGTCTGACCACCAGTCTATGTCCACCGCGAACAGCAAGCAAGTCTCTGTGGACAGTGGTGGTGACGATGCGGAGAAGCCATCCCACACTCACCTGCCACGCCCAGGGCCTGCTTGGACCTAGATGGCTCCCACAGAGAGAACTGCAAGAGCAGAGTCCAAAAGGAACTGCTACAATCCAGCCTCAGAGCTAGAGCAGTCTCTTCAGGGCCAGCCAAGGCTAATTACAGCAAGGACTTTTCCTTTCATCTCTCCTCATTACGGCAACAAAAGATAAAAGACCAAGCAGGGACAGTCTGCAATAGAAACAGCACATTCCCACTGACAGTGTGGTCTCCAGACCTTGCTGACTCACACCCCGCCTTGATGCACTGGCTTCTCTGCTTGTCTGCAATGTACACACACAGCCTTGATCAGCAAGAGGAGAGGGGAGCAGCACATGGGATGGGAGATAAAGAAAGCAGGGAACTCCACTATGCTGGCAGGGCACAAAAGCAGTGTGAAGAGATATCTGGCCATGAACTTTACAATGAGGTTTGGTGAGGCAAGGCCGTTACAGAAATTATTACTGAGGTTAAACATCATCACATCCTCAAGAAAGCATTCCCTAAACTCCCAGATAAGTTCCAGATCCCGGTTTTTACTCCCACATTTCCACTGCTTTGTCAAGGTGCCTATCACCACTGGGATCAATTACATAATTTGTTAGTTGATTATTCATTTAAAATCTGTCTCCCTGAAGGGACTAAAAGTGCCACAAGGGTAAGACTACGCCTGTCCAGTTCACCACTGTCCCCTCAGTACCAAGCACAGTGATTGGCATGTTGTGCACTCTCATTAAATAATTGTTGAATGTATAAACGAGAGGCTAATATAATAATGGACCTACTTATATAAGAACACACCAAACTCTACAGATCATTTAATGAATATTAAGCACCTACTATGTGTCAGTCATTGTTGACAACAGAACATGCTCTCAAGGAGCTGGCCCTCCAGGTCAGGGAGAGGCTCATAGCAAAACCACGCAGTAGAGGGGCACGCCTCTCTGCTCTGTCTGGATTAACCATCGTGGGGAAAACAACATCACAGAGCTACTGTTAAATCTGTGGCCAGATGTGGTCTGGATGGATGTTACAGGCAGAAGTACTAGCTTCAACAAAGACCAGAGGTGTATACCAGCCTATGGGGAGTTCGGGGTGGTGGGGTTGGCTGGGGTGGGGGACGGACGTGATCTCCTCTGCAGCAAGATCAGGGAGGATCTTAGTTAAGACAATATAGAGCAGACCAGGATTTAATGATCTGCTAATTGTGCTGTACCGAAGGTAAGCACAAAAGGAACCAAGAGGTTGGGATCCTCTGGGAAGGCAGAAATGTGAGCGAAACTTGTGAATTCCACAGCTGAGGTCCTCACCATTATCTCTCATTGATTTACCCTCCACAGAGCCTTTGCTGTCAATGTACAAAAAATGGCTACATTTTCTTCTCTGAAACTGAAAAAACAAGGTAAGTTCCTTTGCAGCCCATTTACATATCTGACAGTGAACTCAATCAGCCTGGAAAGTCACTTTGTGGGTACCTGGGAAAAAGTCTTCTAGCCATGCGATACCCAGGTATCAGTTGAGCCCTTCTAGCACCTTGAAACCTACTTAAGATTAGCTCAACCCCTTATCCTATGCTCTGTAGAAAAACAAAAGTCATCCCCAAGACTTCTGCCAATTTCTAGGGGCCTTATGTTCCCACAGTCTCCTATGGCTCCAGAGTGCTGCTTCCGTCCTCAGGAGCCATTTCTATTCAATGCCACATGGACAGCAACATGACAGTCAGCTCCCTCCTCAATTTCCACAGACTTCCAACTCACATAGAACCTTCACAGGTGTAGCAGACTTAATAGGAAAGAGGCAACAGATCTGCACAAAGAACAATTGACAGCATAAAAATACCAAAAATTGCATTCGTTCTCAGAATGTTCTTCAGCAACCACCACCGGGAATTTCCACTGGTCTTTCACAGGCTGTAGTCCTCAACTTCAAACCGTCCTGTGGCCCCTTGCCCTTCCTTTCTGCTCTCTGTCCCTTTCTTTCTCTCATCTGTAGGGAGCTAAAACAAATTCAAGAAATCGAAGTTCAGAAAATATAGGTAACTTGCCTAAGGTCACACCAAAGGTAAATAGAAAACTAGGACTCAAATTCCACATCTTACATTTTTTACACTTTTCTTAGACTTACATCAAAACTATAAAGACAATCTTTTTTTAATGAAGTTTTTAAATACAACGTTCAACCAAGAACAAGAAACATTAATCTTTCTCAATGTCCAGATAACAAGTCCTCCTCAGGAGCCCCCAAACACTGAAACACACCTACTGCCCATTCCCACCAGTCATACACTGCAAATGTGGTCAAAGGGGTATCTATTTTCAAAAACAAAGTTTAAAGTGAGTATGCCTAATGAAGCTATTACATAAAAGCCTTAACTGCTTCACTGGTGGTTTTCCCTCTGTGAAAGAACTGGGTGTTATTTTCTTCCTCAAGGACATTTTCAGGATGAACAGGAGTGTAAATGCTAAGAAAGTGGGGGGAAAGTTCGTTTCTAGTCAGGACTCCTTATCTCCATGCTCATAAAATCCAGTTGAAAAAAATGAAAATATAGTGGTTGTGTCAGACTTTCTGGCTCGGTGAGATGCCAGAGAAACGTCTGGGGAAATGCTAAATGAGGTCAGGCAGTGCCACAGACTTGAAGGCACCCTCCAGGCAGGCAGAGGAACCATGGGCCTAAGAAAGTCAATTTCTGGCCAATTTCCTTCTTCATAGTCCCCTCTGTGGTCAACTCGGACCCTTGAAGGCATCATTGCCAAGCTCCAGTTTTTCCAGGATGAGACATGCCACCCACCACCCACCACCTACTTCCTGCTCCCCTCCCAGGGTTGCAGGCTTGGCTTTCTCTGCTTCTCAGCAAAGGCAACCTCAGAGAACCAATGTGTAGTCAGATACTGCATGGGAAAATGACCAGTGCCTCAGAAACCACCGAAAGAGATTCAGGGGTTTTACAGTGTCTCTTTCCACTTACTTTAAAGAAGGAATAGCCATCCTCAGGTCTGGATTGTAACTAGTTCTTTTTGTTTTTTAATCCTCACCTGAGGATACGTTTATTGATTTGAGAGGAAGAGAGACTGGCAAACATCAAGGTAAGAGAGAAACATTGATTAGTTGCCTCCCGTAGTGCCCAGACCAGGGATTGAGCGTGCAACCTAGGCATGTGCCCTGACTGGAGATTGAACCTGTGACCTTTTGGTGTATGAGACAACACTTCAACCAACTGAGCCACCCAGCCAGGGTGGTAACTAGTTCCTACAAGCCTTACATGCAACCTTTAAAATCAGCAACAAAAAATAATTGTTCCATCCTAGATCATATTTGCACTGATTCATCTAATACAATATTAAGGACACTTGAGGGCTGACAACCCACCCAAGAGCAAATTCAGCAGTCACACAAGTATAAATCCCTTCCCTGCAGCGCCGTGTAGACCTTAAGGGCAGAGAGTGTTCTTCCTTTTTTTCCTTGACATTCTGCTCCCCTGAGTTTTCCTCTTCTCTACAAACGCTTGGCCCTTGTGACGTTCCTACTGCATTTTGTTCATGAACTCTGGCGTCAGTGTTCAATCAGATTAGCCTCGTTTCTCTAGTGCCCACCCACTACCCACCAGAGGTTCTGATGCCATCTTTTTTTTCCCAGCAATGACCACACCGTCACACTCCACGATCTCCACAACCAGGCCAACCACCACCCAAATCCTGACCACAACCCGAAACCTAAATCCAACCTCAACTCCAACCACAACCAAAAGCTTGGCCAACAGAATCTTCCTCAGCCCCATCACGGATGCCATTCAGATCCTGCTTGTCTTTCTCGCCAGCAAACTCCTCTTCTAGAGGATGCTACAATTGTTCCTGCCTCTATTGCATCCTCCTAAGTTCAAGTTCAAGCCAGGGCTCCGCGATGTGTGTGAATGAAGGCCTTGTGTTCTCAATGTACAACTCCACTGCCACTGCTTTGGACCAAAAAGGAGACTGGGTTGAGAGTAGCCAGTCCACTCACTGGTAGATTCGGGGCACACAGATATTCAACTGGATCTTTCAGGACACCAATTAGGTTTTTTGTAACCACTTAGACCCAGTCTGGGTATAACCTGGAATTCTGGCTCTAGTTTTAACATGTCGACAGCCAGTTCCACAGCCAATCTAAACTTCTGTTCATTGCCAAATGATTCCTCTGTGTCCCTGAGTCTCTGTGGGAAGAATCTTTCCTCATTTTCAAGATGACCTGATTTCTGCCCGAACCCACGCAGGTTACAGAGCTTCTATGACTCACGTGACTCAACAAAGAGAAGCGAAATTGTACTCGTGCTACTGACAACACCAGTAGCACCTGAAGGGCAAGAAAATAGGAATGTACCATGTCTGAGCAGCCAAAGAGAGGGAAAGATTATGGCATAAAGGCATTATTTTTTATGTCATACCAAATAAACTATATTTTAAACAAGAATAATGTGTTAAATTTAAATGTCTTTTAATAGGTGATTAATTTAAAATACAGAGAACGTTATCTAATTTTATTCATTTGTGTAAGCATTAAAAACTAATAGACTGATGTGAGGATGTATGTTTTCAAGGCCTAATCTACAGGTAAAATTTTCTCAATTTTAATATTCTTCAAGTGTAAACTGGTTATTTTTCTCCAAATGGTGTTTTCCACTAAGAGAAATAGGCAAAATATTTATAATATTCGTAATATAATATAAAACCAAAAGAAAGCATGGCATTGCCAATAATAAGCAACAGTTTTCTTTTAATAATTATGCTAAATTCCAAGATGCCAACAACCAGTGACTGGCCTTCCTTTAGGGACAGTTTCTGTCAATTTCTTCTTTTTCTCTGTGAATAGGCCATACTTTCCTATTTAGTAGGTCTTTTTTTTTAACTGGACATTTTGAATATTGTAATATGGTAACAATGGAAATCAGATTCTCCCTTCTCTCCATGGAATGCTGCTGCTGCTTGTTGAGTCATCCATTTGTTTAGTGACTTTTCTAAGCTTTTTTTGCAAAGACCGCATTCTTGTTATGTGGTCACTGAAGTCTCCTTTGTGTGACTGCAGCAGTTAACCAGTGACCTGAAAGATTTTCTTAAATGTCAAAATTTGACAGCCTTTCTTCATAAGCATGCCCCTAATAGATGTGAGGGTTTTGTTATTTTTCTTTTTCTGAGTTAGATTTTAGAGTTCTGAAAAGGTTAACTGGCAGTTTTTGCCAGCTTGTTTGCCAGGTTGCTTCAGTGGAGGGACCGATGCTTGGAGTTCCTTATTTCACCACTTTCTGTGACATCACTCAGTAGCTTTTGGTAACTGCCAAGCACTGTGCTAAGCACTTTACATGTATTGTCGCATTTAATCTTCACAACAGCCCTTTGAGATACAGCCATTTACGGGTGAGGACACTCAGGCAGAGAGAGAAATATAATTTTCCCAGAGTCACTCAGTGAGTAAGTGTGAAGCTGGGCTTTGAAGAGAGGTCTGTTCCACTTCAAATCCTGCACCCTTAACCAGGACAGCCTAAGGGCTCCCTGAGCAGCTCCAGCATCACCTGAGACCCTCCCAGAATAACTGGCTCCCTGGGTCATGTGACAGAGAGCAGATAGAGGTGTCCCTTGCTGACACAAACAGGCTGCATGCTCCAGCAGCGCTCCGCCATGCCCACTTCCCTGGCACCACCTCCAAGATGACCAGTAGTGAGCCCTGCCCCAGCAAGCTAGGAACACGTTTCAGCTCAGGTCAATGTGGAAAGAGTGACAACTATCCAGCAAAGATACTCTCTGAAGCTGGGAGTTTTTTAGACTCAAAGGAATCTGAGTGAATTCAGACAAGCAGTACAGAGGCGGCGGAGCGAGAGTGCTGGATTAGCAGGCAGGAAACCTGTTACATTCCAGTTCTGCTGCAAAGTACAAAGATAACCTTAAACAAGTGCCTTTGCATTCCTCCACCTCAGTGTTTTCATCTGCTAGGTGAGAGGTATCTCAGCCCTCTTTCAGGTCTCAATTTTGATTTCTGTCATTGCTAGATGTAGCTCTAAAGGCCTATTCAGAGAGAGTAAATAGGTGTTATTTCAACGCCATACTGGACTGACAGAGGACACTAGGAACACTGTTAAGAAGGATTCTGAAGTAAAATCCAGGCTCAGAAATAGTGTTGTACTCAACAAGTGATGTCTTCCTTGGTCTCAGGAGACAGGAATTCAAGAAGCACAGGTCCCAAGTACTTGCCATTCCTGATCACTCTTTAAGCCGGATGGGTAGCAGAATAAGAGTAAAGGGCTGCGGAAGTACATTCATTCTCACTACTCTCAGAAATGGCTAATCCTGGCTCTCATATTCATAATCAACCTCCTGGTCCCAATAGGAAAGTACAATACACCAAAAGGGGAAAAATGCACACAGGTTACTACAAGGAAGCCCACAAGCTCTAACCTCGTGCACAGGAAGGAGATGAACAGTAGGTGGACTGTCCATCACTCCCACATTCACTTGCCCAGCCTTGTTCTCCTTGCGTTTTCTTGTTCTCAGCATCATGCTTTGTAAATTCAATGCACTTTTCTTCCGTGGTTGAAAAAGCCGTTGCCTACCCATTATAATGCATTATGACAAAGTACGGAAGAAAACTGGTGTCCTGCAAATCCCGTTACCTCAAAGATCTTCACACCCCAGAAGGAGTCCCACCCTGGGCAATGATCCAACTAGAACACCAACCATTCATAGCTGGAAAAAATTCAGGAGGGGCAGAAGATTGAGACAGTATCTTATTGTCTGCCAACATCCACATTGTTCTGTAGGGTAAATGTTGAAAATATTAATAAGTAAAGCTTTATTATTTCATAAGAGTGATAGTTTGTGGTTATCTTAAAGCATAAACTCTGAAGCTAGACTGCCTGGCTTCAACCTCATTTGAGTTTGTCCTTTATCAGTCGTGGGACCTGAAACCAGTTACTCAACTTCTGTACGCCTTGGTTTCTTCACCTGTAAAATAAGGAGCAAAGCAGAAGCCACCTCACAGGTGGTGTTGTGTTGATATTCAATCAGTTAATATATAAAGCACCTCAAACAGCACGTGGCACAAAGTAAACACTGTATGATTATTTAATGCCTAAAGAAGCATCACAAATGATACAATGATGTATAAGAAAACCAATTATTATAACAATATAAGTATGTTCAATAAAATGGTGTCTATAACAAGGACTAAAATTACTAATTTGTAACTGTTACAAAATGGCTAATGTGTGACTTCACAATCTTTCTCCCTCTAGCCCTGACTTCACCTCCAACCTTGAAGCTTCTTTTTTTTGAAAGTTTCCGTTTTATTTTTTTTATTTTAAAATATTTTATTTATTTATTCTTAGGAGAGGGGTAGGGAGGGAGAAAGAGAAGGAAAGAAACATCGACTGTCGGCCTACCACATGCCCCCAAATGGGGACCTGGCCTGCAACCCAGGCAGGTGCCCTGACCAGGAATCGAACCAGTGAGCCTTTAGGTTCGCAGGCCCACGTTCAATCCACTGAGTCACACCACCCAGGGCCCACCCATCAAGCTTCTAAGTACAAGGTACACTAGCCTTCAGGATCTGCTCCTAGGCTCTTTCTTTTCCTAGAAAATCTAAATAATGGGCAAAAGGTTTAAATTATTCTACAGAATAAAAAGTTGAATCTGGAAAGTAAAAATTAGAATTATTTTATTTTCAAAGATTTTATTTATTTACTTTTAGAGAGAGGGGAAGGGAGGGAGAAAAAGAGGGAAACAGAAATGTGCAAGAGATACATAAATTGGTTGCCACTCACACCCTCCCAAATGGGGACCTGGCCTACAACTCAGGCATGTGCCCTAGCTGGGAATTGAACCAGCAACCTTTCAGTTCACAGTTCGGCACTCAATCCACTGAGCCACACCAGCCAGGGCATAGAATTATCTTACTTCTGATTGCTGGACTTTATTTCTTTGAATGTGGCCCTGCACTGAAACTAGGACATATGGACTACCCTTACCCTGCTTTGTATAAGTTACATCCATTTAAATAGATAGAATGAAGTTATATATACATGCCTGATATAAGTATAAAATAATTTAACATATGCAAAAATATCTACTTGTCTATGCATACATATATAAACCTGTATTTAAAAATAGCTGTAGACCAGATGTTTGAGTCCAACAAACTCAAAAAGTCTTAGGCTTAAATAACTATGTAGACAAAGCACATTTAAAGAGCTTGGGGAAAATTTTTCAATTATTAATTGTTGAGCATGATTTTCTTTTTAAGCCAAACAGACATGGGTTCAAATCCCAGCTCTCCACTCACTGAGTGACTTTGAACAATATAACCCCAGATTCCAGGTCAATGAACCAGAGCTAACTCTTATCTTAAGAACATGGTGACTAAGGCCAGGCACACGGTAGCTGGCATAATGTTAATTCACAATTCAACAAAAGCCAAAAACCAGAAGTTAGTTAATTGCACAGACATCAGTACAGTCTCAAATGTAGGTGGAATACATTATACCCCACAACCTGGTTAGGGCACATTTTTTTCCTTTTCTAAACCCAGTTCTCTCCTTCAGGAATGGAGCTTTGACTTCCCCCCAGTACTCTGGGAATTATTAAGGGTTATTGTGGAAACAAACTAGGCTCTTGTTAGCTGAAAACACATATTGTCACTTATCTGTTTAGTTCTACATTCCAAAGGAACTCTGTTCTTGGAGGCCAAACAGGTGGCATGAGAAGAAGCATTCTTGACTTCTGGTGAGGTAAATACGGCTCACCTCCTCGCACAACCACATCAAAATTGAAACTAAATCATAGAACAACCATCACTCAGAATCATCAGAAATCGAGTGGAATAAGGAGACAAACAAACATGGCCCAATGCACCCAGTGGACAACTACTGAATTAAAGAAACCACATCCACCCAGACTGGTAGGACAGGCACTGATGCGGAACAGGCTGGTCCCACATACAAACGTGGTGGACAAAAACTTGGGAGAGATATTTCAGGAGTGAGGGGTCCCAGCCCCACCCCAGGGTTCCCAGCCCAGGGATCCAGTGCCAGGAAGGTAAGTCCCCATAACTTCTGACTGCAAAAACCAGCAGGGTTTGAGTCATTGGAAGAAACTTCTGGAGTCCCAAGCACTTCCTCGTACAGAACCAATACTTACCAAAATCACTCCCTCTGATCTCCAGCACTGGGGTAGCAGTTTGAAAGGCACAGTGGCATACCGGGAGGAACTGAAGTATCTGGCATCAAGGCAAGAGCTGGGGGACAGCTTTCTCCCAGAGAGAAAGGTAGGCAGAGGCCATTTTCCCTTTTCTGAACCCTCCTCCCGCAGAGCCATACAGCCAGCAGGCAGGTGTCACTGCTGAGAGTCCATCAACTTGGCTCACACTGTTTGCCCTGTTCTGGAAATCCCAAAGCTCCATCCCATCCACTATTGACAGGGGCTTTTCCATATGAATGGATGGTTTGGCTCAAACTTCACAACTTCCTAAATCTTCTCAAACAAGCAACAACCAGCCTCAGTGATCCCACAACCCCTGAGCCTCTTGCTAAGTGGCCCCAGGCCCCATTCTAGCAGCAGCCAGCCTAGATTCACAGCTTGGCTTTGCCTGGGAATCTCCAAGCCCAGCACAAGTAGCAGCCATCTCAGATTGCTTTATAGCTCAGGCAGTGTGGCCCCTGGCAAAACACAGGTGGGGGCTGACCTTGGCCTGCACCACCCAGGAAACACCAGGTCCAATGTACCCAGTGGACAGCTACAAACCACGTCGGAGCATCACCACTCTGCCATGGCACAGCTGATCCTCCATGGAGGGTGGAAGTTGGTGGCCAGTGGGCACAGCCTGGGTTAATCCCTCCCATTGATCTGCTAACAGCATCCAAGGCTCAACTACAAGAGGAGGGTGTACTCAGCCAACACAAAGGGCACACCTCAAGTACCCAGGTTGGGTGATAGGGAAGACTGAGCCTCTGAACCATGAACCATATAGGACACCTACTATATTAGGCCACACTACCAAGACAGGGAGTCATAGCAGCTCTACCTAATACACAGAAACAAATACACGGAGGATGCCAAAATAAGGAGACAAACAAACATGGCCCAAACAAAAAAAAACAGATCAAACCTCCAGAAAAAGAACTAAACAAAATGGAGATAAGCAACCTATCAGATGCAGAGTTCAAAACACTGGTTATAAGGATACTCAAGGAACTCAGTGAGGACCTCAACAGAAGAAAACAGATACAGTCAGAAATGAAGGACACATTAATTGAAATAAAGAACAATTTACAGGGAAAAACAGTAGAGTGAATGAAGCCGAGAATCAAATCAATCATTTGGAACATAAGGAAGCAAAAAACCACCAATTATAACAAGAAGAAAAAAAGAATCCAAAACAAAGAGGATGGTATAAGCAGCCTCTGGGACAACTTCAAGTATTCCAACATTTGCATCATAGGGGTGTCAGAAGGAGAAGAAAAAGAGCAAGAAATTGGAACTATATTTGGAAAAATAATGAAAGAACACTCCCCTAATTTGGTGAAGGAAGCACAGAGCATCCCAAACAAGATGGACACAAAGAGGCCCACTCAAAGACACATCAAAATTAAAATGCCAAAGCTTAAAGATAAAGAGAGAATTTTAAAAGCCGCAAGAGAGAAGCAGTTAGTCACCTACAGGGGAGTCCCCATAAGACTGTCAACTGATTTCTCAGAAGAAACTTTGCAGGCTAGAAGGGATTGGCAAGAAATATTCAAAGTCATGAAAAGCAAGGACCTACAGCCAAGATTGCTCTACCCAGCAAAGCTATTATTTAGAATGGAAGGGCAGAAAAAGTGCTTCCCAGAGAAGAAAAAGCTAAAGGAGTTCATCACCAAACCATTATTATATGAAATGTTAAAGGGATTTATTTAAGAAAAAGATCCAAACTATGAACAATAAAATGGCAATAAAGACCTATCTATCAACAATTGAATCTAAAAGAACAAACTAAACAAACAAGAACAGAGACAAAATCATGGATATGGAAAGCATTTTGATGGTTGCCAGATGAGAGTGGGTACAGGGGAATGGATGAAGAGGTAAGTGGATTAAGTACAAATAGGTAGTTACAGAATAGCCATGAGCACATAAAGTACGGTATAGGAAATGGAGTAGCCAAAGAACTTATGGAACCCATAGACATGAACAATAGTGTAGGGATTGCCTGAAGGAGTGGGGGTGCTGGGTGGAGGGGAACAAAGAGGAAAAAATTAGAACTGTAATAGCATAATCAATAACATATAATTTTTAAAAAAGCAGCATTCTCTGCAAGACAAGCTGAGGCCCTCTCTGCCTATGTTGAACCTACCCCCCACAGGCTAGGACAACAATTATGAACCAACCTTGTCAATGAGCCCTGTGTCTGGGCTGTTAACAAATTAGTGTGGTCTTGAGGACGGCTGTTTACTGAAAGATCCTTGATTCAGAATTCTAGTTTATCTTTAGTTCAATTAGTAGCTAGTTAGGAACTAAAATAAATTTTACCCATAAATGGAAATGGAAAATTTCCAGGAAGATAAAGTTAGCCAGATTCGCAGGAGAAATACTTAGGACATTTATTTTATCTTGTGGTTGTTATCTAAATTCAAGCACATAAAGAATAACAAAACCCCTTTCTGAAGTATGTTTGAAAGTTTGGTATTAAATCTCAAAAAATGCTACCAAACCAGGTTGAACAAGTTCCTTAGAGATGGCAGGCACTGTCACTCACTCACTACCTAATTATTCAGCATCTGTTATGCAGCAGGCACTGAGCTAAGTCCTGAGGCAAAAAAGAGTAAATAAGGTAGACAAGGCTCTGGCCCTCGTGAACTTGACATCCTTGTGGGTGACACAAACAATAAACAACAATAAACTAATAGCAAATAAATAAAATAAAAGGAACACATCTTATTTTAAAACTGCAAGATTGGGGAGTATATAGATATTATTGAAAATAGGGGAGTATATAGATATTATAGAAAATAACAGAGGGTTTCTACCTGTACTGGGTGATCAAAAGGGTGACATTTGGGCTGGGATCTGAAGACTGATAGGTTTTATGAAGGGGGTGGGGTGGAGGACAGGAGCAGCAATCTAAACAGAAGAGCATGACAAGAGAAAAACTTTAATAAGATGCCCTGTGTTAAATCGTAACAGGCTAGAGGGAAAGAGAAGGAAGACTAGCCAGTGAACCAGAGCAGACCGAAACCAACAGAAGAGGGCTCACATTCCTGCATGTGTTGAAACTCTGCATCAAGTTCCAGGCAGCTATCCAGCCTACCACCAACCACCTCCTGCCTATGCATGAACCTTCCACACTGCAGCCTACAATCAATCCAGAAGCACCGAATACTTTTTTCTTACGGACTATCCACTATCCCAGAACTTTCTCTCCTTCACCATTTCCTGCCCTGTTTATCTATAGCCAATGAAAATTCTTATAAAAACAACTTGCATCTTTCTTCCCCAAACTCATTGTATGAAAAAGGTCCATCAACCCTAGGATGGTGACGTGTCTGTATTCTCCATCTTAACCTGCTGCTGCTGCGGCTGCCGATTTAGACTACATGCCCCAGGACCTGGTCCTTTTCCAGCTAGGATGAGGCTCAATAAACCCCTTCTGTCAGGGCAATTTTCAACCTTGAAGACGTTCGTTAACAGGCAGGAAATGCAAAGATCTTGAGGAAGGAAAGAAATTGGCGTGCCTTAGGACCTGAGAAATGGCCAATGTGACCAAAACATAGTGAACAGCTTGAGGCTGGGGAGTGGGCTGCTTCATACAGAGCTTGGCAGGCTAGTGGGAAGAGTTTGGATTGCATTATAGAAGAAGAGGAAGCTTTCAAGGAGGAATATGTTAGGGAGAGAAGTGTTGGCGACAGGAGTGTTGGGGAGAACCACAGGGAAAGCAGACCAGTTAAGAGGCCATGTCCGTGGCCAACCCAGACAAGAAATGGCGGCAGCTGGACTGGGGTGGTAGCATTGGAAATACAGACAAAACCATTATATATGTTAAAGGTAAAACCTATATAACTTTGATAGACCAGATGTAAGAAGTAAGAATCAAGACCAACTCCCAGATTTCTGGCTTGAAAAAAATAAATGAACGGTAGTGGCATGTTTAGGGAAGGTTGGTGAAGAATACATTTTGAAGGAGAAATCAGAAATTCACTTTGGAAACGTTAGGTAGTGGCATGTTTAGGGAAGGTTGGTGAAGAATACATTTTGAAGGAGAAATCAGAAATTCACTTTGGAAACGTTAAGTGAGATGCCCAGGAGATACCCCACTACCCATCTATGGCTCTGTCTGTGGGCAAATACTTTGAAACGTAAAAGACAAAACGAGCCCTTCTATTTCTTCAGGTTGTTATTGGCTCATATTAAGGTATTTGTGAAAAATGCAAAGGCTTTTTCAATTTAGTTCATACTTATCATACTAAATGGAGACTTTTTACTGACTAGTAAACTGGCTGGATGAAGGTGAACTTGGGCTGACGTACCAAGGACTTGTGTCTTGGGCATCTTTAAGAATAAAAGCCTGGGATATCATTTCTTTGGCCAACAATAACAAAAAGAAAAAAGAAAAGGGAAAAGGAAAGAAAAGCAGTGTTCTAATTCTCTTTTAAATGCTAACACTACTCCTGTCTCAGTGGTGACGCAACCCTCGCAACCCTCGTGGGAGAGGGTGGGTGGATTTTTGAAGTTCCCAAACTAACTGCAGAGCTACTTGAAAGCATAGCTGCTGCTTAAAAACCCACCAGCGCGAGAACCGCCTTCCCCGGCTTTTCTTTTGTGGCGATAAGCAGTCCTTTCTGCAGCTATGTGGACATAGTGTTTATCTGGGACATTTTCCAACAGTGTCTTGCAACAGAATCTTGCTATAAAGTTCAATTGTGTGAAACTAACAATGATTTTGGTATGTGCAAGGGAGGCTAGAAACACCAGACATAACAAAAGCAAAATGAACACAATCTGTTTCCCATCTTTAAGATAATTCCATTTCCAAGACGAATTTAAAAGTTTGGAATTTAAAAACAAAATGGACACGTGTTACGGGTCTAGTCTATTAGTCATCACATATAAGGGCTATGTCTCAGCTGATATTATTCTGGCCATTTTTAAAATCCAGTGGTGGTGACTACAGCAACTAAGACAATACAAATTATTGCTGAATTCTGGTCATTCTGTTCACAGTGATATGGTTAACATAAGTTTTTCTTAACTTCTCACCTTGGAGTTGGTATTAATTTCAAGAATCATGCTTCAAAGATTTATATTTACCTAGAAACATCCAAACTTGTAAGAATTTTTATGAGTGTGAGTTAAACTGAAGACAATCGGCTGAAAACAAAATCCCCCAAAATTGAGAAAAGGCTCCAGAAAATGAGTTTTGCACTTTATTCGATACATTACAACCAAAGGAGGCGGTGTGAAACATGTCAGTGATGCATCAGGGACGGAGAAAGCAAAGCAGGGAGGTCTCTGGGACTGGATGAAAGTGAAACAGACAGACACACACTTCTTTTACAAAGGTGGGCATAGGGTAGTTAACAGTTAATTAACATGATAATAACAATGAGGGGTTTTGTGGTCCTTGCTTTGTCTTCTGAGTTAAAATCACTCACGTTGCCACAGATTTGGAAACATAAACAAATACACATGACAAGAAGTTTACTGATATTCTACGAGATGTCCAATGTGCTATTCCTCACTAGGAATGCATATTTCAATAGTAAGCTATGCAAAACTTCAATGAACAATGAGAACTGAGGTAGCATTTCCATTAATCCTGTACATCCATCCACAATGTATTGCCTCAGATGATTGGTGTTTCTAATTTTCATTGAATAAACTTGTGCCTGTAGCATATCCTAAAAGAAGTAATCAAAGAGTTCAATCTATTAAGAAATCTATGTTTCCAGACTTTGCAGTTATGCCTTTTAATTTTTAGAAGATTCACCTATTGTAAATCTTATAAACACCTCTGCTATTTATATTAGACCAGGAATAAAATGAATACTAAAAATGAGATAATGGAAAAACAAAAATAGATTGTTTCTTCTTTCAGACAGTTCTACACCAAAACATTCTGCTGAAATAAAGTGACTTTTAATTTTTAGAGAGAGGGGAGGGAGGGAGAAAGAGAGGGAGAGAAACATTGATCAGTTGTCTCTCATATGCGCCCCGACCAGAAACGAACACGCAACACCGGCAAGTGTCCTGACTGGAACTGAACTGGAGACCTTTTGCTTTGCGGGAGAAATGTCCAACAAAGCCGCACCGGTCAGGGCTGAAACGAAGTGATTTTTAATCTATACAAAATAGACTCTCTAAACGATACTCAGGATAAATTACATGTCTGGTTTTAAAATATATCTGAATTTAAACAAGTTTTACTCACAATGATTTCAATAAATGAGGCACTCCAGAATACAATGTAGAAGTACAATAATTATGTGATGACTTCTTAATAGCCCAAGGGGATAAAGACATTTTTCAAATTTGGAAAGAAATTAAATCTTTCTATAGTATTAACCCCTAAAGGCTATTCTCCTTTATAGACTACAATATTGTTGTCAGTTTCGTGTACTTTTACTTTGTAAAGAACTCCCACAGGAAGAAATTTCTGGAGATTTTCCCAGATATATACGGCTACATTTTCTGTCGTGCTGTGGAAGAAAAGGAAAGATCAAAAGACTAATAAATAAAATGTCAGGTTTAGTATTTTCAGAGAACAGAAATTCTATTTTTAAAAGGTGTCATTAAACTACAATTTTAGAAACCACAAAGCAATTAGATAAAATGTTAAAATCAATTCTGCTTTCTTACGATACATTAGGTGAAACAGTCACACCCACCTTACAACACCGGCAAAGTACGGCACATCCAGATCCAGATTCTTATGATCAAGGGGCTTCATAATTGCCTCCTGTGGGCAAAACAAAGACAAAACACCAATTCCATTTATGACCCAAATTCCAAAGTGTTCTACCTTTGCCTCTAAAACTCATCATTGAACCACTAACTCAATACATTGAAGTATTTTATCTGTGTCTTACAAAGCATTTTCAGAAAGTTTAAAATTGTGAAATAAAGTAAGTTCTTCATAATGACTGGTTATCCTAATTATTGAATGCAAAGAGGTTAAAAAACCAAAAAGTAGGGAATTCACTGGAGCTTTCTCATAACAAGCCATTGTGATTTAGAATTCAATCTCCCATTTCCTGCATTCCGTCCAAAAAGTTACCAGATATACTTCTCCGTAACAGTCTCACCTTCAAGGCAATGACACAACGTCCATGGACAAAGATTCAGTGAGTACCACATTTTATAAAGCAGGCTAAGGTCGAAATTATGTTAAGTTCTAAATTTGTCCTATAAGGAGTAATTTAAGAAGAACTTTGAACTCTTAGAAGAAAAAATATAAAACATAAATGCTATTGTTTCCTAATGTTCATATATATTAACATAATGTTTGCCCTTATGAATGGCAAGAATTGTTACTGCCTTATTCTAACTTTTTACCTAGAATGTACAAAACTAAGTATTTTCTAGGTATTTACTTTTAGTCAGATTATATAAAATCTAAGCAATCTAATTTTCCATTTAGTATGGTCCAACAAGGGTACATTAATAATAAAAATAGGAATAATTTTTGAGCAAAACCAGAATCATAAAAATAATAGGTCCTAAGCCAAACAAACTTTAAAACAAAACAAATGATATCCACATGGATATCAGTGAAATAACTATCTTTGTTTTATCTTCAATTCCAGTTCAAGTCCCAACTTTTCCATGGAAGCCTCAACAGGGCTCCTTCTGACGTGACGGAGTGCCATGAAGAGCCACTCTCACTGATGGGACTGCACGGTGCTCTTCAAAGTGCTGTGCAAAGGCGTACTTAGCCGTGCTGCTGGCTGGGTGTGTCTCACATTTCTCACATTGCTGTCTTGTGTTGTATAACACTCTGTGAACATGTAGTTTACGACCCAAAGAAATGCAAAAACTGTCTTTACGGCTTTCCAAAAGTACTTTGAGCACAGTGCTCTTTGTTCATTGACTCATTCTCTTATTCATTTATTCAGCCAACTTACTGAGAACTTACTCTTTTTTCAATTTTCTAATTTATGTAAAATTTTTTCCACTTACACTTTACATTCAGTATTATTCTATATCAGTTTTAGATGTACAGCATAGTGGTTGGACAGTCATATACTTTACAAAGTGTCCCCCAATATTCCCAGTACCCACCTGGCACCATAACATAATTACTATAGTATTATTGACCATGTTTCCTGTACTTTACATCCCCACATTCCCCTGGCTGTTCTGGAACTACCAATCTGTACTTCTCAATTCCTTCACCCTGTGAGAACTCATTCTTTACTTTCTAGAAAAACATAATATGAGCGCTCCGTGTGAAAGGGCTATGTCTCAGTCATCTCTGCACTCTTAGTACTGAGCTCAAACACTGATGCAGAACAGGCAAACCTGAACATATGGACGATAAGTAATGTGAAAGATGAAATGACGATCAGTAATAGTGTTTTATGAAACAAATGCCAAATTTTAGAACAAAAGTAAGAAACAGACCTAAAGCAAAGAACTAAATGAACAGGTGAAATGATGGCCTAATAAACACCAAGCTGAAGGAGCCCTGCTCCGACCTTTGTACAGAATTAACCGTATGCCCTGAGGCAAGTCAGTTAACTGTTAATAAGCATCTCTCAATCTATGGCATGAATAAATTGGCTTAGATGTTATCAAAGGTCTCTTACAATGAAAGAATTCTAAAATGATACAATCAGTAAGTCCTCTGCTGAACACATTATTTTGTGTTATCCTTATGATGAACTGCCCCACTGACTTCATAATAACGCTAGAGTGAATACAACAGGATAGTGTTAAAATCTATGATCAAAGGCATAAGGAAAATTCAGATAAAAATAAAAAGCTTCAAGAAGAAAGCTGCATTTGAGAGAACAGAAGAATTTGTTAAATACAGGAAATCAGGATATGCCAGCAGGCAATACAAGATGAGCATGCTCCATTTATTCCCGCAATTGTTAACACAACTGAGACTAATTTCCATCAAGTCACCCAAACACCATTAGAAAAACATGAAAGTCGTTCCCCAACTACTCCCCCGCTCCCAGACCCAGGTCCGCCATACCACCACGGAGCCTCTGGGGGTACTTGGCTGGGAAAGTGCAAAGGGAACCATCAGATGTTATACTTAGAGGACAGCACATAGTAAGCTCCAAACATGCCATTACCTCCATATATCCTTTGAGGTCAGTCAAATTCATAACCATTCCTGTAACAGGATCGATCTAAAGAATAAACAAAGGTGGACATTACTACAATATGCTCATCATATTCAAACCTCCGCTAAATTAGTAAAGGCTACACAGTATGCAGAAATTGTGCCCACATTTGCCTTCATCCCCGACAAAATCATCAGTCTCAACATGGGAGCACCGAATGCTCCAGGACACTTTTCACCTGCACTGCTTTCCTACCTGTCCACATAGAGCACACTGAAGATGGTGCTGTGGGAGCAGAAAGGCCTGGAATGGCAGCAGCTCACATACACAAAGGGCAACAGTGAAGCAATATTGACTCGGGCAGAATTTTTCAACATAGAATCTAACCTGTTGGCAGAACCACACAGATATATTCAGCACGTACCTCTCCATGCACTGTCACCACAACTATGGGAAAGAAAACAAAACACCAAAAACCAACATGACTTTCAACAGATTAACATCCAAGCACAAGTTAGCAACATAAATTATTAGATCTATGCCCCGCATAGCTATATTTATATCTCCCCAAAAACATCTGTTCTCTTGGGTAAGATCTTTTATCGACCAAAGCAAGAGTCAAACGAGACAGAGGAGCTTAGCAGGACCTTTAGCTAAGCAGAGGAGCTTAGCCAAAGCCAAGAGGGTGTGTAACTCTGCCTATAATGTTGATGTACTAGTCAGGTATCTCCACAAGGTAGGATCAAGATGCTGCTCAATCACTCACTGCCTGTAAAAGTAGAAAACGTATAGGAACAAGTCCAGCCACACATCGGTCTGGTCCAATATGGGGCAGTACCTTTCTAAGCAAACAAAACTACCCCTGGACCTAAAACTCTTGTGGGGTGGGGTCGGGGAGCTAAAACTCTATCCCTTTACTTAGATAAATGTATACAGTTTACAGTAATGCTTTGTAAATGAACAAGTGCTTGTGTGGAGCATTTGAAAAATCTTCCTAATCAGAATGCTTTACGAATTAATAACATTTGCATTTTTTCAGGTCCATACAAACACCATGGGATATTACCTGATAAGTGAACGAATTAAGAAGAGAGTAATCATATAATAGATCAAGTAAGCGGCAGGGACTAAATGAGAAATCCTGATCTTCCAACACTTTTCCTGGTCTCTACTCCGCCATACCATATGCTGTGGTACTCGATGGCTCATGTACCTGTTCTTTTGAGACATCAGCTACACCTCAAAGAATCAACTCCCTTACTCTTGCATAAATTAATTTATTTCTGGGAACACTGCTGGCAAAGCTTTAGACCCAACCTATCTTGCTACCATACAGCATATTTCTAGCCAATATTCCCCTTTTGTTAGTCATTATTTATTCAAAGAATATAATCTAATTTAACATGAGCCTCAGCAACACCTAATTAGAATGAAACATGGTGCCAAAAGAATCTCATGTACACTAAGGCCAAAGAAAAAATTATTTAAACCACTCACTGTTTTGGACCACCTGTAACAGAGCAGACAACTAATTGCAGGGTAAAAGTTAAGACACATCCAACAAAGGCAACAGCTGTTTTCATTTTGAATTTCCATTTAACTTCTCATTCAAGGCTCAAAGCATTACTGTTCTGTCCATAAGACTTTTTACTCATCAAGATTATATGTGCTAAATATTCTACTCTTATTGAAAAGGCTAAAATTGCATCCATTTTCCTCTCACCTTTGTAATTGTGCCCATGACCATTTGGATTGTTACATTTCCCAAACAGTTTCAAGTTTTCTTCATTACTCAGGGACGTGCTGACCAGGAAAAAAACACAGTCAACATGACACCCATTCAAACACCCCCTCCGTTCCCTACATTTACTCTTTGTTCTGGCCTTTGAGACACTTCACAAATGAGTAATTCTGTAGCTCACCACATGGAGAATGGTAAATCAACTGGACCTCATTATTCGGCTTTATGTCAGGAAACCCTGTATGCTCCCTAATTAGAATACTGTGCCATACAAATTAGCATAAGCACAGTCAACCCCCTTTGTTCCACAGCAAGATTCCCAAAAACTGGTCTGCTCAAGGTCTTCCCATTGTTCAATGCAACAAACGTTTACTGAGTACCTACTACATATTAGGCACAGCTGAATGATAAACAAAAGATGCTTATCCTTAGGTGGCTTAAAATCTCATTGCTCCTGAAAAATAATGACATGACCTATTAGTCTCTTCTTTAACAATCTTGCTTTATTATGCCTCAACTACTGCCTACTGATAACTTTGTCAATCCACTGAGGGGCATGCAAATAAGGGAAATTTTTTTAAATTTCAATACTCAATTGTTGTTCTAGGCAGAGAACTCTTTGCTTATGGATGTTTATACCCATAGCGGTCCAATTGTTGCATCTTTAAAGAGTCCTTACTATCATCATACATTCAAGCTTTGTTACACAACCCGTTTCTTCTTGAGAACCTCTTTATCATTTCCTCACCTCCTCTTGCTCCTGCACTGCTTACGTGTAGAGTGCTACAGTTTACAAAGCTTTTGCACAAAACCATCTCACTGCACGTTCCAGAATGTGGACCAGATTGTACACTCGACACAGACGCAGTGACAGGTGAGTGCCGAACGCTGCTGCATCCTGTTAGCTAGCACAAGACCTGACAAGCACGCAAGAAATAGTTATCCTTATTTTACAGCCGAGTAAGCGGATGCTCGGGGAGTGGAACTTACTAAGGAGCGGCAAAACTCTCCTCAGAAGCAATTCTTTAGTGCCATCAAGCACTCAGTGGGTTCAAATCCCAGCTGTGTTGCTTGCACAAGCACTGGGTTCAAATCCCAGCTGTGCTGCTTGCTCTCGGAGCTGCCTTAGGAAAAGTGAACATCTGCTTTCGTGGTATCTTCGGTACAAGGGGGATAAGACTCAGCATGTTGTAATTGTGTTGGTTCCGGTGCTCCCGGCACGTAGTGTTAGCTACCACTTACTGAGTGTTTACCATGTGCCTGGCACTGTGTCATCTGGGCAAGTTTAACCCCTGTGAACGCCCCAGCAACCATCTGAGATAAGGACGGGAACCCGGGGGGCCATGAACCTGCTTCAGGTCACAGGGCCAGCGGGAAGAACCGTCTTATACCGCAGTCGGCTCGGGTTACACGGCCCGCTCGCGGCCTCCCCAGGAGCCTGGCCAACGCAGCCCGACGGCCAGGGGACAGCAGCGGGCGCGCACACCGGCCCCTCTCGCGCCTCCTCCCCTCCGCCACCCCCACTGACGCTGTAGGCACAACCCACCAGTGGAGCCGGTGGGTCGCGCTAAAGGAGACCAGGCGGGAGATTCGCGCCCTGCGACGACGGCCGGAGACGGCAGTACTCATTTCCCTGCAAGGCCGCACCACAGCCGGAACCTCCCTCTCTGCGGGCGGTGGGACTGCGGTGGGTGGAGCTCCCCCGCGGCTGCGCAGTGCGCGCTGCGCCCCTGAAAGCGCTCTCCGCCACACCCGGCGGCTGGGCTCCCTCTGCCGGCCTGGAGGGCGCAACAGGCGTGCCCTACGGTAGACGGGGTTCTCGGGAGAGCCAGAACGCACGTGGGGGTGCGCGTGCTTAGCAGCGGTCAAAAAAGTAGGGTTTTCATGTCGGTTTTTATTTCTGTTCAGCCTGAGGTCACGTCACTCCGGGTACACTTTGGGTCCCAGATGGACTTCTGTGAGCCGCTCCTCCCATTCCCTTCTAGAAAGCCCTAGATTACAATAGAAACCTCGGGTAGCTGGTTACTCAGAAAAACCCGAGGGCCAGTCTTAGCATAAAAGGAGCAGGAATTCCAGGGCAAGTGCCCGACCACGTGGCTTTCAGAGATGATACTACCTTTGGACTGTTTCTAAAGATTCTTACTAAGGAAAATTCTCAAGCTGTCCTCATGCACACACATGCATGAAATCATTTATCACTCTGGGTTGGCATAATGTGGATACATACACAGGTGAACACACACGCTTTAGCAATTCTGTATCAAATGTAGGCACCTCCAGAATGAAAGGGTCTTGTTTCCTCACCCCTGATGTTAAGGAATGTCCACTCAACCTACCGACCTCAGTACCATGTCACCTCTTGCTTCCATTCATATCTTCATTAAATATTTACTGAGTATCTACTGTGAAGCTGGAACTGTTGTAGGCACTGGGAAGGATAGATGAAATCATGGGTGTGGCAGAAATACAAGCCCCAAAGGTAATTTCTCTCAAATGATTCAGGTCTCCAGCTATATATTATTTGTCCTGCATTAAATTATGAATATGTTATGTAGCAAACATTCTTCACACATTTTTCAAAAATGTTTCTAGCCCTGGCTGGTGTGGCTCAGTGGATTGAGCGCCAGCCTCTGAACTGAAAGGTCGCCTGTTCCATTCCCAGTCAGAGCACATGCCTGGGTTGCCAGCCAGCTCCCAGGTTGGGGGCATGAGAGAGGCGACCAGTCGATGTATCTCTTGCATTCTGATGTTTCTCGCTTTCTTCCTCCCTTCTCCTCTCTCTAAAGGTAAATAAATAAAACCTTTAAAAAAATGTTTCTCATCTCCCCTTTGTGCTGTAAAGAAAGAACTTCAAAGAATTATAAACTCTAGAGATTTATTTAATATAGAAAATATCTTTACAGATAAAAAAGCAGAGGCCCAGATAAGTGAATGACTTAACCAAGATCACTTATGCTATAAACAATATTTCCCAGGCATTGACTACATCAGAGATACTCAGTTAGTGGTTACATAAACACTGTACTCATTCCAAAAAACAGTTTAAAAAAAAAACAAAAGGTAAGAAATAGAAGGAATTTCTGAGAAATTATTTTACCTATTTCCTTTACTAAAATATATCATTGAATTTGCAGTTCTTGCTCCAGAACTTTTTTTATTAAAGCTAATTCTACATAAAGGGTACTCACCAAATTCACCCTCAGTGATTCCCATCATCAGTTGAATTGTAACCCCCCGAATTAGTATATTAAAGTCCAAACCCCCAGTACCTCACAATATAGTGGAAATAGGGTCTTTGCAGATATAATTAGTTAAGACAAGGTCACTAGGGTGGACCCTAATTCCTTTTCCCCTCACTTGTGGACCACAAGTGTCTGGACACCTTGAGTGTCTGGACACTGGCCAGTGATGAGTTGCACTTAAGGAGAGGAAGAGGCCCCGCCAAGGCTTTGAGCCTCAGTTATACGCTCACTCAGTTTTACCAAAACTTTCTGCATTGGGCTACTAAGCATATGCACCAAGACTATAAAATATCATTGCTCCCTTTTTGTCTTCTTCAAGAACCTCCTAGACTGCAGGGCCAAGGCAGAATTCAGGCATCCGTGGGTCAAAATCTTTGGACTATATTACTAACCTTTATATGTTTGAACCTCACTCCCCATGTAGTGGGTGGAGTAAAGGGTTATAAACGGAGGAGAGACATGATCAGATCTGTGTACTTCTCAGATGTCAACTAGAGTTTCCTTCACCCTTCAGACCCAGATAAGACCAAACCTCCCTGTCTTCTTTGGGGGAGTACCATGCCTTTTTGTGGACTTCTGTGAGATGTTATGTTCTTATGATCACCTCAGCCTCTACGCTCCCACATCTGATATATTAGTTCTGTTTAGGCATCTTCTTGCCACTGTGTACCTGCTACTGTTCTGTGTCTCACTAACGCAAATACAAAACTGAGAACTTTCACTTTACTGCCACGATGTAAACATTCACATGTGGCACCTGTCTGCATGGAACACTTCACTAAAGAGGTAGGGTTCGTGATGTTTACAAAAACTCTTAAAGAAAACTGAGAAGAAACTACATTGGTCCAGGACCGTGTGCAGTGAGCCTAATCATGAATTCACATTTGCTCCCGAAAGACATGTTGGGGGTATTCTACAGCAATAGACAACATGCAGAGGGAATGTGGAAGGTTTAGGTGGCCTGAGTTGGAAGTCAGGGGAGGGAAAGAGTGTAAGTGGAGGAAGAGGGAGCAAGGGACTTTGAGGGTGTTGTCAAGAGCGTGGTTTAAGTGACAGACCTGGGCTGACTTGTGCTACTAGTGAAAACTGGTGAGGTTTGGAAATGTGAAGATTAAATGGTCTCTGGTGCCACCTCTTAACCAACTAAATGAAGAACCACCAATTTTTCATTAATCTCTGAGGACCTACGATATTCCGCCATGTATAATGCGCACCTGCGGTCTTGTGCCCTTTATACACAGGATTATTACACCCATTATCATTCCCATGGCTTGTAATCATTACACCCAGGTATAATGAGCATCCTCATTTTTCCCTCAAAAGTTTGGGCAAAAAAACTGCTCATTATACACGGCAAAATATGGTACACACCTGGAGATTAGAAGAAATGCCAGATTGTAGCTGTGTCCTTCAAAACAACACTCTGCCAAGGCTGAGTGGGGGGCATGGTGGGAGATGGCAGCGGGTGCTTCAGACACAGCTGCAGAGAAACAGCCAGTTTAAAAGAAGCCATTGAGCATGACACAGCTGGCTTCCTGTCCTCTGTGAGGACCTGAGGACCAGTGGTAACAGGCAGGCTGTGATAGGGGGAAAAAAAAGTGATTTTTAGATCTATACTCATACTCTACTACCTACAATTATTTGTATTTCTTCTCCCAAGTGTGAGAACCTCTGTCACCCACCTATCTGGTGGTGGTAATGACCCAGTTCTAGTTTTTCTTTCATGTATTCTTGTTACTTAGAAGAAGATATATCCAATAAATACAAATTTAAAACTCTCTTCAGAAGGTTGTATCAATACCTGCTTAACGTCTTCAAGGAAAAGCCCTAAGAAAACATAGAACCATAATTATCTCCCGTATTCTGTTTTTAACAGAAATTTTAAAACCAGATGTTTATGGTTTGGAAGGCAAGGTGGCCTTTTTGGCCTCTCTCTTGTACCGAGCACATTCACTTTAAACCTGGTTCCCAAGCCCGTGGTTCTTCCATCACACGGCGACGAAGGTGCCATGAAACCCATAAGGCATTTGCACCGGCACCTCTGCTCGGCCCAGTTCATCAAAGTTCTTGGCATCCAAGACTAGGAGGAAATTGCTTTTATTCTAGAAAAGAAAAGACAATGCTGAGAGTTATCCTTTTTTCCTATCAAAAATATGTCTCTCCTCCACTGGTCTCTAAAATTGCTAAGAAAGAGACCACGTCTTACTCATCCTCACATCTACCCCTGGCATCCAGCATACTGCCTTGCCTCTCCATTTACTAAACATTTGCTGAAAGGCTGAATTGGACTGAAAGGAAATTAGAGATGAAGTTTATACCTAGAGTGAAAAAAGTACATTGTTTACATCAATCACCTTAATAGGATCTCTTTGAGTATAAGGATCTACCTGCCCCTTTTCAATTTCCTGAGACACAGAAATTCTTTCTTCCAAATTAGAAATGCTTCCAGCCCTCATTGGTGTGGCTTGGTTGGTTGGAGCATCTCCTCATAGACCGAAAGATTGTGGGTTCAATTCTAGGTCAGGGCACATGCCTGGGTTGTGAGTTTGATCCCCAGTCAGGGTGCTTGCCCTGGTCAAGATCATACAAAAAGCAACCAATCAATGTTTCTCTCTCACATAGATGTCTCTCTGTCTCTCTCTCTCTCTCTCTCTCTCTCTCTCTCTCTCTCTCACCCTCTCTCTCTCCCCTTCCCTCTAAAAGCAATGAAAAAAATGTCTTCAGATGAGGATTGTTTTAAAAAAAGAAAAGAAAGGAGGGGATAATGAGGGGAAAGGGGGAAGGGTTTTCAGGAACATCTATAAAGGACACATGGACAAAACCAAAGGGGGATAGGATCAAGGGTGGGAAGTGGGGATGGCTGGGGTCGGGGGGCGTAGAAGGGGGAAATGGAGACAACTGTACTTGAACAACAATAAAAAAATGTGGGGGGAAAAAGGAATGCCTCCAATTTGTGTTGATTTAGAGCTGTTCAAATGTAGCATTGCCAGGCAGACTGAGATCTGCCCAGGTATAATTACAGGAGTGGCAAGTCCACAGGATGAGGACTAACCCCTCCTAAGCCCATGGCAGACCTGACAGATTGATCAGAGCACATTTCCCACCAAACCCTTTAAAAGGCTTAGAATTCTACATACCAGGCAGCCACTAATAATTGGTCAAAACTGGTACTCAGCCCTGAACAATGTGGCTCAGTGGGTTGAGTGTCATCCCACAAACCAAAAGGTTCCATGGTTGATTCCTGGTCAGGGCACATGCCTGGGTTGCAGGCCAGGTCCTCGGTTGGGGGTCATGCAAGAGGCCGCTGGTTGTTTCTCTCCCTCTCTTTCTCCTTCCCTTCCCCTCTCTCTAAAAATAAACTAATAAATAAAATCTTAAGAAAAACTAGTACTCAGGGGGAACCTATTTGCCACAAGATTGCCCTAAATGAGAAGTTAGATATTATTGAGCTACCAGGTCAGGGCCCACCACATTAGCTTTTGGGTCACTCAGTTGAAATTGGCAGCACAGATGGTGGTAAGAGTATTAGACCAGAAGACAGAAGACTGGAATGAAATACTGGCTTTACTACTATGAGATCTATTGCAATTCTCTTTCTGTAACGTCCTTCAGTTACAAATTCCACATGTGTAAATGGCATCCCGCAAAGTTGTTCTGGTGACTAAATAAGATAAAATGCATGAAAGTAGTTTGTAAATGCACCCTTATGCAAACTGAAATTATCGTAGCTCTATAAATAGAAATTTAAAACAACAAAGAGTATGGACTATGATTAAAAGGGTCCACAAATAGTAAGGAGAGGAAGGAAAGAGAGGAGGTGGCACAATGGGAAGTAAAGTAAACTCTCAATGGCATCACTAAGTATAACCCTCACAAGGCTCAGCGTTCCTTTTCTTTCCAGCTAGTGACAGGAAAATGCCTTTACCTGGTCGGGGGTTATCACCACAGAAAGAAGAACCCCACCGTCTTCTTCACTGGTCCCTGGTACTGGAACAAAAACAGGCTCTGAAGGATAAAAGCCATCTTCTCTCCAAACCTGTAAGTCGCCCAAAAAAGTATTTGGTAGAAAAGTAGTTATGATCCGGAAGCTTTCAACAGCTCCCCCCCCCCAACCCCTGCCAGAATGAATTTGGCTGTCAATATAATATTCCAGCAGTACAATAAATAAATAAATACATCAGGCTCACTGAGTTGACTATAGGAGAGATAGAGGGAGATTTTGGAGCTGCAGATTCCATCATCAAATACAGTCTGTGAAATTACAATTTCCCACCAACCTGAAATACAGGTATGCCAGCAACCTTAACCCGACGATTTCTCTCGAAACAGCAGCAAGCACAGAATTATTTTTCTGGGTTTGTGGTTCATTTGGATTCCCTACGGGGAACATACCCCTACCTACGTCATTCCATGGTTCTCAGACTTAATACAAGTAAATGGCTGAGCTGCTTAAATAGTAAAGAATCTCAAAAGCTACCTTAAACAAAACAGAAACTAACTCAAAGAGCAGGACAGATCTTTACAGGGTGTGTAAAAAAAGAGATTTTCGTTACCTTCAGTGTCTTGTTCACCACGTCAACCTTGATCAGAGAATCCCCCACCAAATGCCGAAAGCCACAGCCATAGAAGAAACGATACTTTTTGCCACTGAATCGACCATAGTTGATCTGGGGAAATTCAACACCTCCTTCCTCTTCTAAGTTTTCAGGATGTAGATTTTCATAAGAGCACCAAATCTAAAAAAGGTCCCAGAAGGAAAATTAATTGCTCAATTTTCACTTACTTTCTTCAGTGCAGGTCAGGGGGGATTGGGGGATGGGGGCGGCTGATACTCGGTAAGTGTTTCTAACAGGGCTCGGAAACAGAGGTTCTATGTAATTTTTTAATACTGTTCCTCTTCCCATCACGTGTATGAGTGCACAGAAGATTATCAGGCTTTGTGACGAAGCTGATGGTAGGGGGTACACGTGGGCTTTTCATTTTACTAAAGCCAAAACACTGATAGCTGCACAGTGATCTGCCTGTGATAAGCACAAATTATCTAAACGGTGGGCATGGTCAATACACGAAACTCAAATGTTTAAACATTTTACAACCATTAGAAAGCTGCATATATCTATTTCAAAATACAAAAGGGATCGGTAAACACAGTGCTCACTCCCAGCCAGAATTTGGCGGTTCTTGTGCAAGCAATGTACCAGGACCTTACCCTGCTCAGCCGCATGTTATGAAACTTACTGTGAATCAAACATTGTGGAGAATGGCCAATGAATAAAAAGACACCATTAAAATTAAAATTCAATGTCCATTCATAGCCTACCTTGCCATCAGCCTGTTTCACAGCACTGGCTGAAGAATAGGACAGTGGGTTGAGGTTCTCCCCATCAGGGGCATTCAAACTGACATGTAAGGGCAAAACGAACCTCCGAGGGAAAGATATGGCTACTGAATTATAGACCTGTTCGGGAAACAGAAATAAACAGATGGAAAATTGTCATTCATAGAATAACAGCATATCCCAGTAATTTAGATCCAGGTGACACTATTGGCATTCCTACGTAATTACATGAAGGATCATTTTCATTCACTCATTTATACAACCAATACCTGTTGAATACCTACTGTAGGTAGAGTTTTAGACACTGGGAATATAGCAGGGAAGAAAACAAAGTCTCTGGCCTCATGGAACTTACAGTCTAGTGGAGAAAGGATGATAATCAATAACAAACATGTTCTTTAATTAGTATCAAATAAGCAAACGATTAAATTAGCCCAAGGTGTGATAGTGATGAGTGCCATTAAGAAACACACATTGATGTTTCTCCCCCTTTCTTCCTCCTTCCCCCGCTGTCTAAAAAATGAATAAATTTTGTTTTAACAAGAACAATATACAGGAAATCAACAGCAGAGTGGATGAAGCTGAGAACTAAATCAGCAATTTGAAATACAAGGAAGCAAAAAAACACTCAATCAGAACACCTAGAAGAAAAAAGAATCTTCCCCCTCCCAAAAAAAAATGAGGATTATGTAAGGAGCCTCTGGGACAAATTCAAGCATACCAACATTCAATCCTGAGGATGCCAGAAGGAGAAAGAAAAGAGAAAGAAATTGGAAACCTATCTGAAAAAATGACAGAAAACGTCTCTAACTTGGCAAAGGAAATAGACACACAAGTCCAGGAAGTGCAGAGAGTCCCAAACCAGATGAATCCAAAGAGGCCCACAATAAGACACATCATAATTAAAATGTCAAAGCTTAAAGACAAAGAGAGAATCTTAAAAGCAGCAAGAGAAAAGCAGTTAGTCACCTACAGGGGAGTTCCCATAAGACTGTCAACTGATTTCTCAAAAGAAACTTTGCAAACTAGAAGGGATTGGCAAGAAATATTCAAAGTAATGAAAAGCAAGGACCTACAACAAAGATTACTCTACCCAGCAAAGCTATCATTTAGAATCGAAGGACAGATGAAAAGCTTCTCAGACAATAAAAACCTAAGGAGTTAATCACCACCAAACTATTATTACATGAAATGTTAAAGGGTTTTCAATTTAATCTAAAAAACAAAATAGAGCTCCCAGCCATAGGAAGATATGCTTCACTTCCTCGCACAACCAAAAGAAGGATAACAATCAATTTAAAAAAAAAAAAAAACAGAAATACCAGAAAATCAAACTTTTTGAAAGTTTGACAACCAAGGAGTTTCATCCAGACTGGTAGGAAGGGCAGAGATAGGCAGCCGGGGTGGCAAGGACATGGGACAGGCAGCAGTTGGCAGACCAGAGCAGGCAAGGTGGTGGCAGGATATCCCACATTCATGTGCGGATAAGCTGAGAGGAACTGGGGAGTGGGGCAAACCATACAACCTAGGGTTCCAGCCCAGGGAAATAGAGCCTCAAAATCTCTGGCTGTAAAAGCCTGTGGGGGTTGCAGCAGAAGGTAAAATCTCCCAGTCTCATAGGATAGTCTGTTGGAGAGGCCTACAGGATCTTAGAATGTACACAAGCCCACCCACCCAGGAATCAGCACCTGAGAAGGCACAATCCACTTATGGGAAGCAAGAGAGGTAACTGAAAGCTGAGCCAGAGCTGAGCAAACTAACAAGCAGCATTGTTCCTCTATGACCCTTCCCCCACAGACAATGCCAAAATACAGCAAAGTGGGTTGCACCACCCAGGTGAATACCTAAGGCTCCACTCCTTACAACATAACAGGTGCACCGAGACAAAGGAATATGGCCCAAATGAAAGAACAGACCAAGACCCCAGAAAAAGAACTAAGCAACAAGGAGATAGACAATCTATCAGATGCAGAGTTCAAAACACTGGCAATCAAGATGCTCACAGAATTGATTGAGCTTGGTCCCAAAATGAAGGCTATACAAAGTGAAATAAAGGAATGTACAGGGAACCAACAGTGAAAGAAAGGAAACCAGGACTTAAATCAACAATTTGAAACAAAAGAAAGAAATAAACATCCAACCAGAACACAATGAAGAAACAAGAATTCAAAAAAATGAGCAGAGGCTTACGAACCTCTGGGACAACTTTAAACGTTCCAACATCTGAATCATAACGGTGCCAGAAGGATAAGAACAAGAGCAAAAAATGGAAAACTAATTCGAACAAATAATGAAGGAAAACTTTCCCAATCTGGCAAAGGAAATAGACTTCCAGGAAGTCCAGGAAGCTCAGAGAGTCCCAAAGAAGGTGGATCCAAGAAGAAACACACCAAGACACATCATCATTAAATTACCCAAGACTGAAGATAAGGAGACAATCTTAAAAGCAGCAAGAGAAAAGGAGACAGTTACCTACAAAGGAGCTCCCATAAGACTATCAGCTGATTTCTCTAAAGAAACTTTGCAGGCAAGAACTGGCTGGAAGTAAGTATTTGAAGTCATGAAAGGCAAGGACCTACATCCAAGATTACTCTATCCAGCAAAGCTATTATTTAGAATGGAAGAGCAGATAAAGTACTTCCCAGATAAGGTCAAGTTAAAGGAGTTCATCATTACCAAACCATTATTATATGAAATGTTAAAGGGACTTATCCAAGACATAGAAAATTATCAAAACCATGAACAGTAAAATGACAACAAACTCACAACTATGATTGAACCTAAGAAAACAAACAAACAAAAAAAACAAAAGCAAACTAAGTAAATAACTAGAACATGAACAGATTCACAGAAATAGAGATCACATCGAGGGTTATCAGTGGGAAGGAAGAATGAGGGAAAAGGTACAGGGAATAAGAAGCATAAATGGCAGGTAAAAAATAGACAAGGTGAGGTTAAGAATAATATAAGAAATGGAGAAGCCAAGGGAACTTAGATGTACGACCCATGGCCATGAACTAAGGTGGGGGTGGGAAATGCTGGTGGGAAAGGAGATGCAGAACAGTGGGGAATAAAGAAGAGGAAAAAAAGGGACAACTTTAATAGCATAATCGATAAAATATTTTTTTTAAAGGTAAACAACAGATGACAGAAACAAAGCCACAGGGGATTCAGATAATACAGTTATCAGACATTAACAATTCTGACTATGTTGGAGGAAATTCTTTTAAATTTAGAATTGTAGCAGAGAACTAGAAATTATAAAAGAAAACCAAATCAAAATTTTCGAACTGAGAAAGGCAAACAGTTAAAGAACTTAGTGGCTAGGTTTAACTCGCACACAAATGTTTATAGCAATTTTATTCATAACTGCCAAAAGCTGAAATCAACCAAGGTATCTTTCAATAGGTAAAGGGATAAAGTGTGGTACATCCATACACTGGAATATTAAGCAATGAAAAGAAATGAGCTATGAACTCACTGAAAGACACGGAGAAACCTTAAGTGCGTGTTGCTAGGTGACAGAAGCCAGTCTGAAAAGGCTACATACTCTGTGATTCCAACTGTATGACATTCTGGAAAAGGAAAAACTACAGAGGCAGTAAAAAGACTAGTAACTGCCAAGGATTCAGGGAAGCAAAGAGGTCAGAACAGGTGGAATGCAGTGTTTTTAAGGGAGTGACATTATACTATTAAGGTGGATACAAGACATTATGCATTTGTCAAAACCTGCGGAATGTACAACGCACAGGATGAACTCTAACGTAAACTACGGACTTCAGTAAGAAACTATCAATATTGTTCATCAGTTGTAACAAGCACACCACACCAAGGCAAGGCATCAATAATAGGGGACACTGGGGAGGTAAAAGGGGAGGGATTATATGAGAACTCTCTGTACTTGGTGATTTTCCTTTAAACATAAAACTTCTCTAGACTACAAGGTCTGTTAGTTTTTTCACTCTACAGCAAACAGCATACTTAACAGTAAAATGTTGAAAATTTTTCCTGTCAAACTGAGAACCAGATAAGGATGCCACTTACATTCAATACTGTACTTGAAGTTCACTAAAATAAGGCAAGAAAATGAAAACCAACAAATGCATTAAAATCTGACAGTTTTTTTGGTGTGTGTGTGTGTGTGTGTGTGTGTGTGTGTGAACTGACAAGCTGACTCCAAAATTTATACAAAATTGTGAAGGGCCAGGAATGACCATGATAGTCACTACAGACAAAGAATTAGGAGGACTTGATCTACTAACCATCAAGAATTTGTATATAGTGGTAGTAATTAGAACAATGTGGTGCTGGTCCAAGCATACCAGTGAAACAGAATACAGTCCAGAAACAAACAAATATATGGACGCTTATTTTTTCAGAATTAAAACTTCCTCTGGAAGATAATATAAAAGAATATTTTCATGACTTTAGCATAGGAAGGTGTCTGAAACCGGATAAATAGTGCTTTACTCACTAAGGAAAAGATTAATACACTCAATTTATGGGAATGAAAAGGCCAAGAAAAACTTAGGCACTCTTAAAAAATGACAGAGCTGATGGGCTCACACTGCAGATATCAAGACCTATTATATGGCTATAATAACATTAATAAGTTAGGTAGTGAACTTTAAAAGCAATGTTTTCAAAAGATTTAAAAATAAAACTATAGCTAAAACCAATTTATATTGTGTAACCCCAGGAAAAATTTTACCTTGGATTCAATATCAGAAGAAAGTGAAATCCTTCAGCGACAGGAAGGAATACACTTGATTAGAGAATTAAGGTTCTAGTCCATTTTGCTCTCCCTTCCAGTAACTTCAATTTACAGAAATTAGTGCTCAAGTGTAATAAGCAGCTGTTCACAAGTGCCTCAGAACAAGAGCTTTTTATTAGGTATTAGGTAAGAACTTCATGTGATTTTTGAGCATCAAATAAATAAGTGACAAAGCTGTGTCTTGAAAACCATTCTCCCTCCTAATTTGTCAAAGAGGCTCGAGAAACAGCGAACTCCAAAGCCAGAACCCGGACTTGGCTGGTTAAAACTTATTTTGCCAACACTGGACAAATCAGAGATAGCTACCTGATCAAGCCCCTTCCCAGCTTTCCTAAGATTCTGCAGCTGGTAAACGTCTAGGTTTCTCCCATTATCTTGACAGCACAAGTCGATGACAACACAGCCCTGGTCCTCGAAAGCATTGATTTGATGGAAAGTGACAAAAGGTTTACTGTAGTAGATTCCTGGAAGAAGCTGCAGGAGAAAATCAAACAGTGGGAAAAAAAGACATTTTATTTTATTTTCATTTTTTCCTTTAGGGAACACAGGCACCCAGCCCAAATTAACACACACACACCCCACCAGCACCGCCCCCACCCCTGCACCCCGTTTCTGCAACCTGCTCCCCTGCAGGTCAGGTTGGTGCAAAAAGTAGTATTTGAAATGCAGAAGCAAAGATGCTTTGATGAAAGCATTGCTTGCTTCAGTCACCTTACCTTGTATCACTCAACAAACAGGGTGGTTTAATACAAACCAATCAGCTGTTAGAACTTAAAAGTCCTCATGAAATATGCCCCAGTGTTTTGAAGGATAGATAACTCCTATAGAAAACACTGCTATTAAATAACTGATGATAAATTTAAGTGATTAATTACTTGAAAAATGCATTCATTATTAAAGTGGAATTTTTATAATAAAATAAGAGTACATTAATGTAGGATACTATTCCTTTAGAGAGGGGAAAAATAAACATATATCATACTGCTATTAATCAGGGATATAGAAAGATATTTAGCCGATGTGCGTTGGACTTTAGTAGGATTATCATATTTACATATCAAAAAGTTGCAGAAGCAACTAATTACAGTATGTTGCTGCCATGACTGGTGTGGCTCAGAAGGATGAGCATCATACTGCACACCAAGGGGTCACCAGTTCAATCCCCAGTCAGGGCATATGCTCAGGTTGCAGGCCAAGGCCCTTGTTGGGGGCCTGAGAGAGGCAACTGATTGATGTCTCTCTGGCACACTGAGGTTTCTTTCCCCCCCTTCCCCTCTCTCTAGTAATAAATATATAGAATTTTTTTTAAAGTATCATTGCAAAAATTACAGAAGACCTCTGCATGAACAAAATCCTCTTTTGCAAATATTAGTATATGGAAAAATCTATGTTAAGAAGGTTTCTAGATGCCATTGTAATGGAATCAGATAATTAAAAGGATAAAGCCACTTCCTACAATGTCCTAATATGGTAAATCCACTGTATTAATAATAAATAGCTAGCCCTACCTATGGAAGAAAGTAATATCCTTGACTAAGAGTCATGCAGGTAATGCCCAGAGAAGACAAAAATCAACCAAATGAAACTTTGCTTTTATTTCCAATCCCTCTCACAATAAATATACTTAAAATACCCCACCTGTCCAGTGTGCTTATCCACCACATGGAACCGTGTATTGTACTGGGGTTCCCAGCTTATTCCATCGGAAAAGGCTTTTCCCCGAAGTTTAGACGTGACGATTTTCCTCAGGTTCATCTTTACAGGTTGTTCAATGAAGATTATATAGTTCTCTGTCATTCCTAAAAGGTTCCAGCAAACATTAGAATGTTCCTTGGTAACCTAGAGTGGTCTGGCATGTGACCGTTATGGGGACTCGTCTGAAGGCTTGCACACACGGCCGCCGACCTCAACCAGGCAGGCCAGAAGCAAGGCTTCACGGCTGCCCAGCCTCCTTACACAGGTCGCCCGTTCCCACGGGAATGCGGGAGCGGCTTCCAACACTGGGTTCAGTGCCCTCAACTTGCTTTTTATCTTTTTTTCTTTCTTTTAAGATTGTTTTGGTTTAGGAAGAAAGTAAAGAAGCATAATATTAAAGTGTGGTTTATGATCCAAATTTTTATTCTTTAATCCTTTTGCTATTTATACTAGGGGTAAGGATCCAGGAGCAGATTGGGTATAAAGGTTTGGAATGCAAAAGATAAATATTCTAAGAAAAAGCTGAAGCAATCCACATAGAATTTGAATTTCCCCCCAAAATATAGTTAAGATCTCTTCATATATGATTATTTGTGATCTCTAAAGTTCCCTGAAATTTTGAATCCTGTCAATTAATTTTTTATGGTCAAATTTTTTTTAATATATTTTATTGATTATACTATTACAGTTGTCCCATCTCCTCCCCCCA